>JAHPZR010045227.1:20000-60000 GCA_019787425.1 Platygyra sinensis | reverse complement strand
TGAGAGGAACTGGTAATGAGAATACAAAATGGCGAGCTTGACTACACAGCAAGACACGGAGAAACGTCGCGAGTCTTTCTTGATTTGGCTCATTTTTGACCGGAATTTTAACCTTCAAAGGGGTAAAAGTTTCAATAGTTCATTTAATTTTATGTTTTTTCATAATCCGAGACGATCCGAGTCGATCCGAGTTGATCCGACCCGGACTGGCGGTCCGAGTTGATCCGGTCCGACTTTTGTACCTGCCTGTTAATTATTTGGCTTTTTGAGGTGCGCTTATGTGTATTTGCGATGCTTAAGGCCCGGTTCAGACGCCGTACTTCACATGAGCCGAATCGAATTCAATGAATTAAGTTCATGTGAAGTACGGCGTCTGAATCAATTCGAAACGGCTGATATAATTCGGATCGGCTCAGCCGTTCTTCACGCCTGGCTCAGCCGGGAATAACGGCTGTGGACCGGCTTTGATTCAGACGCCAATCTTCACATGAGCCGAACCAAATACATAATTAATTTAATGTATTTTTAATGTATTTTGAAGACCTGAGTATGCGCAGAAGTATAAATTGTGCGTCAGCGCATCAAAATGGCGGGTTTCGCTGGTCAGAGAAGACTTAGCCGATAAGTGCAGTTTGTGTTTTCCTGGTTTCGCGTGCAAACTTGCGGCCTCCTTGGTAAACGGCATCAAAATTAATGTGCATTCCATCATAGTTTTTGTGCTTGTGTTGAATTAAGCGTGAACATCATGATTGCATTTGTGAATTAACCAGAATATTGAAGTTGTATTCACTGTACGCAAAAAGGATGGAAGTTGAAATTGTGTGTTGAAATTAAGTTCATGTGAAGTATGGCGTTTGAAACAATTTATCAGTGTAATCTTGCAGTTACATGTAAATAGCTTAGTGCAGTTTGCCTTATTCTGCTCCTTTTTGCGAACTTTTCTTATATTTTTCACAAGACGACTTTGGTCCTGCTTGCTTGTTGTTTATCATGTTTACGGGAGTTCAGCACGTATTAGCGCTGATCGAAATGCACTTTTATCTCCTACTGAATTTAGTTCGCCTGGAATTAAGATCGGCGTCTGAATCAATTCAGCCGGTCTAAATTAATTTGGTTCGGCCTAAATTCGAATTCGATTCGGCTCATGTGAAGTACGGCGTCTGAACCGGGCCTAAGACTGTAAGACTGGAAGGTGGACTATATGAATGTTACTCGTGATCTTTATTTTCCTTAAAATAACTTCTAAAAATAATGAGCACTGCTAAAAGCATAATATGCTTTTTTTTCAGGCACAATCTACCAAAGCCTATTGTCACAAATAAAGTTACTCTTTTGGCCGCTAGTTATTCAGCTTGTGTGGTATATACTAAAACAATCATTCACTTCAGTGTCAGTGAAAGTGGTGGATATTTACCTCCACTTCGGTGAATAATTGTTAAATATTGTTTTTATTAAGAGAGGAAAGTTGGAGAGGAATTACGAACCTGATCTGACACGTTTTTTAGCGGAGCTTTAGCGCGGTAACTCATCAAGCCGAGAATATTTGGTTATGACGTCAGCGTACGAGCGAGCGACCAAACGAACGCCGTCCGTACAGACTCTGGGGGTGGAGGAGGGGCGTCTCGTGGTTAGGCTCAGGGACATGCAGCCTTGGTTTACCGTGTACTTCTTTGATATTGGACATCCATGTTATGATCAATTGACAGCTGTCAAAACAAGGTCTCTGCTGACAGATCACGTGACCATATCGCGGGCTCATGTGTAAAGCTCATCGAAGTCACATGGTTTTTTGAAGTTGACCGCTGACCAAGTGCTGGTTTTTGAATGGATCGCGGGCTCATGTCAGGTTAACTTGTTGAAAACAGGGCAGGATTGTTCGGAAGCCGGTAAACACTAGCCCAGGATTAAAATTTATTCGAATTGTAACTTTTTCTTCTGTACACATGTTTTTTTTGTTCCTTTGTTTTGAGTATATGGTGATTATAAAACTCAAAGCAGAAACTCAAACAGTCAATAGAAAACCTCACCGCAAAGTTGCAAAACTCAAATCAACATTCTACCTTTTCCTGGGCTAGGTCAATCGGGCACTGAACAACCCGGCGAAGAAGCTACGCTTTTAGGCTGGCCTAAATCTATATATTAAATCTTAAAAGACAGTGCGTTTTTGAAACATGTAAAATATAATTGTCTGGAAATGCGGTTTTTTGAAAAATGTAATTATAAATGCAGAAGGGGCTAATTTCCTGTGATTCCGTGTGAAACATTTTCTGAAATGTGTGATTCTGCGTGAAGAATAATCTAAATGTGATTTCGCGTGCAACATTTTCTGATATTAATGTGTGATTCCGCTTGCAAAGCGATTTGCAATATGAAAGTGATACGTGAAACAACACCGTTTTTTGTAAACGTGGGAGCACAGGCGGCCCAAGCTCTCGTTGTGAGGAGTTATTATTTTTTTAATCTTAATGCGAACGTTCAGCTCGTGAAATGTGACATAGTTAACGCCATATCTACTCTTACATAACGTGCGAGTTTCATAACGCACAACGTGACTCTGGTCTTAGGGTGTTATGTTACAACGGATCGAATTTACAAAGGTTTGTACGGGGAAAAACGTTAATAGACATTTTAGCCGAAATTTTGATATTTTTGTAGTAAAAATAACTGACCTCAATGCCTTGTTATCTTTTTATTGTCATCTTGCTTTTCAGCGCGACCCGAAGCCTGTTAGCCAGTTTTCGCTTTTTGAGT
This sequence comes from Platygyra sinensis, assembly GCA_019787425.1. Classification (NCBI taxonomy): domain Eukaryota; kingdom Metazoa; phylum Cnidaria; class Anthozoa; order Scleractinia; family Merulinidae; genus Platygyra; species Platygyra sinensis. The sequence goes on along the minus strand of JAHPZR010045227.1, from coordinate 57,249 downwards.
TTCCTGTCCTAAGAAAGTGGAGGAGGAGTCAGTCGAGAATCGAGTGTGTAGCCTTTACTCTTTCTTTAAAAGGAGAGGAAACTCAAAAAGAAACAAGGCATTGAGGTCAGTTATTTTTATTATAAAAATATCAAAATTTCGGCTAAAATACCTATTAACGTTTTTTCTAATACAAATCTTTGTAAATTCAAACCGTTGTAACATAACACCTTCATATGCTGAGAGTGGAGAGTCACGTTTCGTGTTATGAAACTCGGTCGTTATCTAAAAGTAGATGACGGCGGTAACTATGTCAAGTTTGTGAAGTATATATATGAAATAATTCATATTTGTACTGCGGTTGTAGATGAGAGTGAAGAGTGATCATCGCAGTAAATTTTCCAATTTAAGCAATTGGAAAGAAGAAGCCTGAAAAAAATCAGGGCTTCAACGGGATTCGAACCCGTGACCTCCGCGATACCGGTGCGATGCTCTACCAACTGAGCTATGAAGCCACACGTTGGGAGCGAGGTCAATTTATTGAGTTCATGTATTCCCGTGCAGTGAAATGATGTGAAGTATATATATGAAATAATTCATATTTGTACTGCGGTTGTAGATGAGAGTGAAGAGAGATCATCGCAGTAAATTTTCCAATTTAAGCAATTGGAAAGAAGAAGCCTGAAAAAAAAAAAATCAGGGCTTCAACGGGATTCGAACCCGTGACCTCCGCGATACCGGTGCGATGCTCTACCAACTGAGCTATGAAGCCACACGTTGGGAGCGAGGTCAATTTATTGAGTTCATGTATTCCCGTGCAGTGAAATGATGTGAAGTATATATATGAAATAATTCATATTTGTACTGCGGTTGTAGATGAGAGTGAAGAGTGATCATCGCAGTAAATTTTCCAATTTAAGCAATTGGAAAGAAGAAGCCTGAAAAAAATCAGGGCTTCAACGGGATTCGAACCCGTGACCTCCGCGATACCGGTGCGATGCTCTACCAACTGAGCTATGAAGCCACACGTTGGGAGCGAGGTCAATTTATTGAGTTCATGTATTCCCGTGCAGTGAAATGATGTGAAGTATATATATGAAATAATTCATATTTGTACTGCGGTTGTAGATGAGAGTGAAGAGTGATCATCGCAGTAAATTTTCCAATTTAAGCAATTGGAAAGAAGAAGCCTGAAAAAAATCAGGGCTTCAACGGGATTCGAACCCGTGACCTCCGCGATACCGGTGCGATGCTCTACCAACTGAGCTATGAAGCCACACGTTGGGAGCGAGGTCAATTTATTGAGTTCATGTATTCCCGTGCAGTGAAATGATGTGAAGTATATATATGAAATAATTCATATTTGTACTGCGGTTGTAGATGAGAGTGAAGAGTGATCATCGCAGTAAATTTTCCAATTTCCAATAAATTGACCTCGCTCCCAACGTGTGGCTTCATAGCTCAGTTGGTAGAGCATCGCACCGGTATCGCGGAGGTCACGGGTTCGAATCCCGTTGAAGCCCTGATTTTTTTCAGGCTTCTTCTTTCCAATTGCTTAAATTGGAAAATTTACTGCGATGATCACTCTTCACTCTTATGTCAAGTTTCTCGAGCGGAACGTTCGCATAAAGATTAAAAAAAAAGTCAATAACTCCTCACAACGAGAGCTTGGGCCGCTTGTGGTGGGAGTGGCGAAACAGGCGTTTGTTGAGAAGTGTAATTGGTGAAACAGCGAATTCCTGAGACGATTCAACCGTGAAAAAAAAACTTGAGTGGTAAACAGGGTCGTGTGATGGGAGACAAAAATATTTTTGAAACATTAAAGGAGCACTGTCAGGAGTTTTGCTGTTTTCAGCTTCATTCGTTGCTGAAATCTTTACCTGGTATCTTTACTTGTTCCCAAAATGCTCAAATGGTAACAGAAACATATGAAACGAATGATGGCTCAAAGAGCAAACCATAATGAATTTCTGGCAATATTTTTAAGGAATGGCTCTAGAATTTGAAAAAACTGGCCAGTTTTTTCAAATTTCAATCCATTTCCATCCTTGCCATGCTAAATGCTAGGCGGCAATAAATGGTTTCGGTGTAGTGATAAAGTCCTAGATGACAAAACTGCATCATTATTTTTGGGTTTCCATTGATGCAGGAACATATTTCGGCATTGTAAAATGACGCTAAAATACCGTGACATTGCCCCTTTAACCAGTGACATGGTAGAGCCGCCCGCCCGTGACTGCGTGAAAAAGCGATATTCACGCCATCAAGTATATATAACGAATTTTGTTTTTGTTTCTGATGTTGTGTCTGCTACATTTTGTGATTGTTTAAAAACTTAGGGCAGCATGTGAAACATGACATTTGTCTAAAAAGGAGTGTTTTTACTCAAAACCGCGGTTTCTGAAAGAAAGGAATTTTAGTAAGAGCATGTTTTCGGAAACGTGTGATTTTGCGCGAAAATTTTCTGAAATGTGTGATTCCGCGTGAAATATTTTCTGAAATGTGTGATCACGCTTAAAAATTTTCTGAAATGTGTAATCCCGGTAAAAAGTTTCTGAAATGTGTGATACGGTGTGAAATATTTTGTGAAATGTGTGACCACGCTTAAAAATTCTCTAACTGTGTAATCCCGCGTAAAAATTTTCTGAAATGTGTGATCCCGTGTGAAATCTGTTCTGAGATGGGTAAATCCGTGTGTAACTTTTCTGTCATTTCTAAAGAGATAAAATTGAGTCACTTGGCCCCTTTAACTCCATCAAGCATATAACGAATTTTGTTTTGGCAAGGGACGTGGAGAGATATTTTAAACACTCGCTACTGTTTTGGGATTGTTATAAAACAGCGTTTTCATTTTGAAATGTTTGAAACGTGACTGCATGTGCGCCTAGAAAGGCGATTTTTGCACACGTGCGGTTCCGCGTGAAGTATTTTCTGAAATGTGTGATTCTGTTTGGAAAGTGAATTTCCGTGTGAAAGTGAAACAACAGCGTTTTTCGGAATATCAGTGATCGGCGACACAGTCTTTTCTTGGATAGTGCCATTCTGCGTAAAACAGCGATTTTCAGAAACGTCTTCGACAAACGTGAATAAGCACGTGTTGGAAACGTGCGAAAAAAAACCTGGGTCGTGCGATGGGCAAGAAAATGTTTTTGAAAGATTCAACTGTGACAGGTAGAGCCTCCGTGATTGTGATACGCGACAAATTAACGCGTGATTTTGCGTGAAAAAGCGATTTCATCAAACGCGAAAAACAAAACAATTGAAACTACAGCACGAAATCTACGGCATTTGCAGTCTTTTAACAGTGTTTGAATTTCAGCGTGTGATTCATTCCGAACTTTCCATATGGTGCACTTAAAGGTGATACACATATCCGTGCAATTCTGAATAGCTTCCGTGAAATTTCGACATTTTGGCCGTAAACAAAACTAGAGGACTCCGGTCAAGCCTTTGTAACTTGTTATAATAGTCAAAAGGGCTACTTTGCGGATTAGAGTAAGAAAAAAATCTTTGTATAAAAAAGATATTTACTGAGAATTGTTTTTCGTTAACTCAGTTCAGTGCGTTGCCCTTCCGGCGTACCGGCTCAGTGAGAGATGATTTTTGGTGCTTTATTTTTACATATGGAGTATCTTACTATGTTCAGTATAAGAACTTAACAAGTTATGGCACAGTTTATGGTATTTTGTAGCCGTTATACCACCCGATCAGGGTAAAGTACGTCACATTTAGTGCCTTCAGTTAAAAACAGCCTTATCCAGTTTACGCATTCAGGAAATTAGAGCCTTATGATCCTTTTGGCGACGAAGCTTCAAAATAATGACTAATTATCGCTCATTTTAATTGAACAGTGCTCTGGAAATTTCAGTGTTAAACTGGGATCAACTAACTTTGTCCGCTGAAACAAACAACATCTCGCCCTATATTAAAACGGAAATCACTTCTATGGGATAGCGTCTAAAATGAGTGTTTAAAGTTAAACTAAACATTTTTTTGCCATCATTTTGACTCAACATGCTAGTTATTCGAATCGTCGTTGCTGCCGTTCTGATCGCTATAGGCGCGCTCGGTATCTTGGAAAATTTAGCCGTCGTGTTCACAATCTCCATCAACAAAAGATTTCGCCTTATGAGGTATTTATTCCTCGCCAGCTTAGCTGTCTCCGATTTTGTTATCGCTGCTGTGGTTGTTCCGTTCCACGTCGCAAGTGAACTGTACGAAGAACTCGAGTTCTCGAGGGCCCAGTGCAAGGTGATTACGTTCTTGACAAGGGCGTTATACTGCAACACAACTCTACATCTGATTGCAGTCTCCTACGACAGATACTTGGCCATTGTCAAGTCTCCCTTAACGTACAACCAACGCATAACCAAGGCTAAGCTCCTGTTGTTGGTGGCTCTCGTCTGGATTCTCCCATTTGCCACAGCTGCCGTTCCATGGTTTGCCAGATGGGAAGACAATTTTCCATTTAGCGCCAGGCTGTATCATTGCGACATCTGCCACGGCTGGGATGTCCAAAGCAGAGATCAGCTGACGAAGTCCGTCTTCTATACCGTCGCCGCTTTCGCTGTCCCACTGTTAGTACTTGCCTGGCTAAACTTCAAGGTTTTCAAAGCAGCTTCACTGGTCGAGCAGGAAATCATAAATCAACAGGTCCAAGTGTCGTACTCTACTCAGCCTCAACAAAACAGATGCCGGGAACACAAGGCCGCCAAAGACGTCGCCCTTGTTCTTGGAGTGTATCTGCTCTGTTATCTTCCAGCCTGGGCCGTTACACTATGCTGGCAAGTTTTTGCTCTGAATTCAGTCCCCGTCTTCGTTAGTTTCATCACCAATGCCTTGTTGCTGTCCAAGTCAGCATGGAATCCAGTAATCTACTGCATACGAAAACGGGAGTTCCGTCGAGCCTTGAAAATGATGTTACGTTGCAGACGAGTGCGGGCTGGAAATGACGAATTAAGTAATCAAGCTCCCAAATTAAACTGAATCGTTCTTCCGACCAGTGACTCTGGAGCGAGATAAAACTTGTAAAACTTAGACTTTCTTTCGTTTCGCGCAGGGCTTTCAAAATTCCTTGTAACAATGTGTTTTTAGTACGTTTACTCATTTTGTAGAACTGTACAAAATGTAAAGAGGCAGGAACGATTAGAAAACGAAGACAGCTAGCCAACATATACACTTATCCCGGAATTGGCAGCATCGAAAGTATTTTTACTCCCGCCTCACACTCCCCTCCCATCTGGACGGGGTACTGCGGCATCGCAGCGTTACCCCCACGCTACCCGACACAACGAGGCCCTAATCTTAAAGGGATTTCGGCAAACGAGATATCAGACAAAAACTTGATGAGATAGAGGATATCTGGGGGAGGGGGGGGGGGGATTAGTGAGAAGTGAAATACTGATAGAACTGAAATCTCGGGAGATGGAGGAGGAAAATTATAAGTTTTGAAATAATGGGCCAAATATTAACGGGATATGAAATACTTGAAATTCGGCAAAGCAGAAAACTGTTAACACTTTCTGATATCTTTATTGAATTGGAATAAGGTTTAACAGTTATTGACAGTACAGAAAAAACTTGGTTTTCATGCAGGGATACATCCTGGGTAAGAAATTGTGATGTTCTATCTAATTCAGCTACCGCAATATTCAACTTCGTTTGTATCATTTTTATGCAGTGTAAAATTAATTGTGCTATCTCTTCAGCTTGGGCAGTTACTTTCATTAATTACAATAAATAAATCGTCAGAAGTTCCATTCCACAGTGGAATAGGTTAAAATATACTTGAAGATTATTTGGTCGGTAAAAATACAAATGAAAAATAATGTCCCATATCAAATATTCCCTACGCAAGTAAAACTGGTTTCAAAAGTTAAGTTCTCATAAATAAGGTACAGATTTGTAGTAGACCTTTCCACAAAAAGGCAAAAGATAAAAATAAGAGCATATAACAAATCTCGTTTTTTTTCTAATTAAGAAGATCCCTCCGCAGTCATATCTATTTCAGTTACTCTCCCGTTTTTTTGCCATCCTATTCACCCAAACCTTTCTGCTGGGAAAAATCAAGAGAAATTCCGATTCTTTTTAATCCAAGCATGCACACTTTTGAGTACACATTTTAAATATTTACCTGGCTAAGGAACTGAAAGTGATGATAAACAAGTTTTGTATTACCTTCAACGACAAATGTATCGGAAAGAAATCATGCTAAACACAAAACTAGCACAGTTTTATGATACCTTCGCGATAGCATTTTCCACATTACAATTCACAGGAAACCTGGAGAGCGAACATACCAAGAACTGAATTTGAAGCATATCTTCATAGTGCCTAAACTTTGTTGAGTGACCTCGGCGAATAGAAAATCTTCTAAAACTTTCAGGATTCAATGATGTCTTAAGAACTCGATGGTAAATCCTATTATTATTCATTCAAAATATTTCCCCGTTTCTGATTGGTTAAAACCACATGCATAATTCACCATAACCAGCTGCTGTTGACCAAATATTGAACCAATGACCTCAAAAGTGCAGCCCGCTGCAAATTATTGAACCAACGACGTCAAAATGATGTCAAAAGTGCAGCCCAGATTATTGAACCGTTGGTCGAGAAAACCTGGGGACAAGGTTGTGATAGACTTGGTGAGCGGAAAAAGAAAGAGCGAAATGGCGAAAGTCCGTTAAGAACGGGGAAATATTTCGCATGAATAATAAAGAAATTATTGAATTCGGCTTTCGTAGGATATGAAGAATTCTGCAGATCTCAGAGGGTGTTATCCACCTCGGCCTTCGGCCTCTGTGGATAACGCCCTCTTTAATCTGCAGAATTCTTCATGTCCTACTCAGCCTCATTCAATAATTGCTAAATATTCTGTGTGAGCCGGCACAACTATTGTAACAGAAAGTATTTTAAATGTCTTTCCTTAACCAACGCCCAATAAGAGCATACAAGTTTCAGTATTTTTTTGGCTAACTATTTAGCTTCACTATAAATCTTGTGATTTATTTGAGAAACACTGTTAAATCAGTTATGCGTGAAAATCACAAAAAATATATCTCTAGAATTATTACATCTATATATATATTTTTTTTCCACTAAGATCACCAGATCCCGTGCACTACTTTCAGTTGATCAATAAGTTCTCGTTTCTCTTTCTCAGGGAGAAAGGAAGCTCTTGCAGCGTTAAACGTCTGGAAATAAATGAAAGAGAAATAAATGGCACGATGAAAGTGACTAGATTCGGACACAGCGGTTTTGGCTGTCACAAAACGGAAACCAAACTAAACCTACGACAAGGGTAATAACCTAGAAATTGAAGCACGCACGTGTAACGAGGGCGCTTGAAGCTTAGTAAAACATGCAACCAATGGCAAGTGCGGAAATACGTAACCAATGGCAAGAGCGGGAAGGCACGTAACCAATGGCAAGCGTGGGAAAATATGTAACTAATGGTAAGCGCGGGACTATATGTAACCAAGGGCAAGCTCGGAAAAATATCCGACCAATGGCAAGCGCAGGAAAATATGTAACCAATGGTAAGCGGGGAAAAATATGTAACTAATGGTAAGCGCGGGAAAACATGCGACCAAAGGCAAGCTCGGGAAAATATGCAATCAATGGCAAGCTAGAGAAAACATGTAACCAAGGGCAAGCCCGGGAAAATATGTCACCACAAGCGCGGAAAATACGTAATCAATGAAGAGCGCGGAAACACATGTAACCAATGGCAAGCGAGGGAAAATATATCACCAATGGCAAGCGCGGAAAATACGTAACCAATGGCAAGTACGGGAAAACATGTAACCAATGGAGAGCGTGGGAAAACATGTAACCAAGGGAAGCGCGGGAAAATATGTCACCAATGGCAAGTTCAGAAAATACGTAACCAATAAAGAGCGCGGGAAGATATGTAATTAATGGTAAGAGGGGGAAAACATGAAACCAAGGAAAAGCGCGGGAAAATATGTCACCAATGATAAGCGTGGAAAATACGTGACCGATGGCGAGCGCGGGAAAACATGTAACCAAGGGAACGTGCAGAAAAACGTGCAAATAGACTAATTATTTGGCAGTTAGTTTAATAAAAGTCAAAACAAGCCAGGTAACCCTTTACACCCTAGGAGTGCACTTATAGATTTTACTCTGTCTAACGCCAGGCCCCTTAGGGCTTAAAGGGTTAAAGTGTCTATACCGCCAAAAAGTTATTTTAGGTTTTCATCATCTCTATAACATCTAAAAATGTCTTCAAACCCAAAGAAGTGAATTCCGATGCTTTTTGGCATAAAATCAAGCTTTAAATTTCCCGCCTTGGCCACGCCCAATGAAGATGACCGCGTAATGTTAGATTGGTGACGAACGACGTCACTTCAGGAATATCTCGAAGCTTTATGCTTTTATTTTGCTTGCTTGACGACCGCATTGCTTCGTAAACTTCAATTTGTTTGTTTTTTGGCGAGGAAAACTCCTCACCACTACTGAAACAACAATTACCTAAACTAGAAGGATCTCGTGATTCCTGACTTGACGTCACGACCCATTCAGAAACCCAGACTCTATTCTGCACTGACTCACGGTCAACTTCATTGGGCGTGGCTGAAGCGGGAACTTTAAGGCGATATCTTAGGGCGTTAAAATCTCAGAATCCAATTTTTGAGTTATTTTTTTGTAAAAAAAATAACTCTTAGTCGGCGCGTCGAGTATGTTGTGTACGGGTCAATGGATCAGTGAGTGAGTGAGTCAGTGAGTCAGTGAGAGATGTATGTATGTCACACCAATAAGATGGGATCTACTATAAACAGCCAATCAAATTTCTTGTTTTAAAAGTAAATGGTACACGGGAAGATTTGATTCCGATACAGTTCAGAACTGCCATATTTATTCTTCTATAAAAGAAGAGGAAGTATTCATATATTGAGTTTACTTCGGCATTTTCTGTGGGTTAGGCTGAGGATTTTAATTATGGACGAGATGAATGTTGAGGTTTGAAACAGTGCGTGAGCTAGTTGTATGCAAATGGACGAGATGTTTTGATTTTTAGTTACAAATGGTAACTTGATATTTTTGTTTTTCACAAAGAGGAAATTTAATTAGACGTCACGCATCGTTGCTTCTAGTTCTTAGGAAGTGTTTTAGAGGAGACGAGACTATTTTGATTTGAAAAAGTTCGAACGTTTACGATAGGGACAGGTTACGATTGTTGTGTTCTTGTTGCGTGCAAATATAACGAGATATTTTTATTTTTTAGTTACAAAGGGTAATTTGACACTTGTGTTTCACAAGGGAGTAAATTCAATTAGAGCTGGCAAATCATCACCACTTGTTCCCACGAGATGCTTGCTATTTTTAGTTACAAATGGTAACTTGATATTTTTGTTTTTCACAAGGAGTAAATTCAATTAGACGTCACGCATCATTGCTTCTAGTTCTAAGGAAATGTTTTAGAGGAGACGAGACAATTTTGATTTGAAAGAGTTCGAACGTTTACAATAGGTAGAGGGAACGATTGTTTTGTTCTTGTTGCACGCAAATATAACGAGATATTTTTATTTTTTAGTTACAAAGGGTAATTTGACACTTTTGTTTTTCACAAGGGAGTAAATTCATAGAGCTGGCAAATCATCACCACTTGTTCCCACGAGATGCTAGCTATTTTTAGTTACAAATGGTAATTTGACTCTTTTGTTTTTCATATCGGAGTAAATTAAATTAAACTTTCAACGTGTCAGAACGGTTTTTTCTCTTTCTTTCTATTTTCGATGAAGAAGTGTTGTGTAAAAAAAGTAAATTTACGACTCGTATAAAATGCGAAAAGGTCTCTTAACTTGAGTATTTTGAGCAAAATTCCTCTTGGGGGTTGGAAGGGCTATGTGATCGATGAGTGAGGGAGTTATGCATGTGCGCGTGTCACACCAATCACGGTGTGGGTATCAAAGAAGGAATCAAATTGCCTGTTAGAAAATAAGATGGTACCTACATTAATCTGGAGCAATGTCGGATTATTGTACGTTGTTCAGTCAAACATTTGATGGCTTACTATTTAGCCATCTTACCATTACCGATGTAACATGGTATGTACATCATAAATTCCCAGTTTCTTTCTTGCTGTACATCGCAACCAAAAAACCTTAACTAAATCGTTACTGTAAACAGTTCTACGAATGCTCCTATCACAAAAAAAAATAACTCTTGCACGCTTTGCGTGCCTATGTTTTTTCTTAGAATACCTTTTTACACAGTATAGAGCTACCATAACTATAAAAACCCTGTTGGCGGTATAGACACTTTAATAAGTAGTATCTATATGCCACTCTTATGACTTACATAAGTTTAACTCGTTCGATTTTGAAAGACAACTTACCGCGCGAGTTAATTCTGCTGGGCCCAGCCCAATCTGATTAAAAGCAACGGCTTGTTCAAGATCCACTCTTGTTTGACATATAAGAGGATCATCCGAGTTAATAGAAAAATTCACGCCATCTTCTACAAACCTTGAAAACGCAAAATTCAAAAAGTGAATTAATGCATTCAATTATTGAATTTTAATTTTTTTTCGACACGTAACGAATGCTTTCGCCACTACATTGCTTAGCAGCAAAATTAACAAATGGTAAACGCCATAACGTGCACTGTTGAGTTAGGTGGATGCACGCGGGAGGTTGCTAAGCACGAAACCACGAAAGAAGCGCAAGAGTCACACGAGGTGATAGCCGAGTGCGACTCTAGCTTCTTGAGTGCTAATCAAACCTCCAAAGTGAATCCATAACTCAATAGTGCACGCTATGGCGTTTACCATTTGTTTTATAACATAACATTGAGACATTGGAACAACAGAAGTCTTTTTATCGAGTTACATCACAATGCGCGCGCTTTACTTTAGTTGGTCGAGTACGTCAGCAGCGTACCGTGGCACCCATGGGCAAATAGTAGACGTTGAATTAACCAATCAGAGCGTACGCTTTGCTTTAGTTATGTTATCAACTGACTTGAAAAGTTTGACACGCGAAAAACACTTTGAACTAAAATGTCATCTCTACACCTGTAACTCAGTCACAACTCTCACATTTCAGTCAATAGTTTTACATACCTACTTACTTACTTACTTACTTACTATACCTTCTAAGTGGGTGTGTTTTGAAACATGGCTTCACAGCACCGGTTAGAATACTTGAAGTTGGACATGTCTGTAAGGTTTTTTTTAAAAAATTAACCACTAATTTAAAAACTGGATCATTGGATCATGTAATTAGAGAGTTTTCATTGGCTTAACCATATGAGCCATCAATTTTACTAAGCTCTGCAAATAATTATGGTAAGCACACATGCAATCTTTTTGGGAATTTTAATTTACTTCTTTTTCAGTTTGCTATGCTTTCAGAACATTAAAATATAATTATTAATCATAACAATTACAATTTCTTCAAATGTGATTGGTGCATAAACTGCTGTATTTTGTTCTAATAAATCTGCAAAGTTGTAATCGGACACCTGTAATCGGAGAGTTACATGAGTCAATCATTTTCGGTGCTCTCCACAAGTCCACCAATCACAAAATTGATTACAATCACTATAGCAACCAATTCAAGCAACTGATTTTGTAAAAGTAAGGAGGTTTAAGTCTCCAGTGTCTGTTTTGAAAAGAACTTAACAACCATTTTGCGATTTGTTCTCCATATTTTTAATAAGAATATTACAAAATGACTATCAAAAGCTCTTCTTCAAACGAAACTTTTACTTTTGTGGGAAATTCTAATTGTTATGATTAATTAGTAACAGGACATTGTGTCCTGTAATCATACTCAGCTGTGATTAACAAATTGGGCTCCTACTTTGCAGTCGTCCGATTTTGTTAATCACTTGTACGATTACAGACCAAATTGGACTCCACTCAGTCCTATTACCATTATTAATATTGTCAAAATACTATTATTCCACACAGGGCTTGTTGGATGTGAGATACCTTGGCATCATGTACCTCATTGGCTATTTATCATTCCATACCCAACATCAATACCATGATAACCATCTGTAATGACCCACTACACTAATTGTCTATTGCTTTAAAGGAGCAGTGTCACGGGAGTTTTGCTGTTTTCAGCTTCATTTGTTGCTAAAATCTTTACCTGGTACCTTTACTCGTTCCCAAAATGCTCAAATGGACTAACAGAAACATATCAAACGAATGGTGGCTCAGAGAGCAAACCATACTGAATTTCTGGCAATATTTTCAAGGAATGGCTCTAGAATTTGAAAAAACTGGCAACTAGTTTTTTCAAATTTCAACCATTTCCATCCTTGCCATGCTAAGTGCTAGGCGGCAATAAATGGTTTCGATGTAGTGATAAAGTCCTAGATAACAAAACTGCATCATTATTTTTGGGTTTCCATTTATGCAGGAACATATTTTGGCATTGTAAAATGACGCTAAAATACCGTGACAGTGTCCCTTTAAGTCAAATACACTAGCACAGTGGTTAGAGTGCCCAACCATTATTCTAGAAGGTCATGGGTTCGACTCCCGTTGGGGAATTCAGAAAATTTATTTTTCTGAGTAATTCAACTTGACAACGCTTTATTTATCTTACTTTACCTAAATCACACTTTCACTTATCGTTTATACTGATCTATTTTGCTAACCTCCAGGTGAATTCCCTCATTGATAATTCTCTTGTAAAGTGCATTGTCTTCTAGTACATGATATCCATGGCCTATTCTCTCAGCATGAAGAATATCTAATGCCTTGGAAGACAAAAATACAGTGAACCTTCAATGCTGCTTGTGGATCAAGTCAAGGTCTATAGAGGTTAAAAGTTCTAGTCCTAGAATCAACAGTATTCAGGACCACATCATGTGGGAACTCTGTTTAAGCCGTTACTAGCAAGTTAATTTACATTGATAAGTGAATAAAGATGGTGAATTTTGTGCTGGGTAATAAATGTGAAAGGTGAATTTATTAATCTACATGTACATGACACGAGCATGGCACAAAGAAAAAAAATTCACCATCTTTATTCACTTATCACCACGCATGATGAATTCGACAGTGCTTAAATCCTAGCAGTATGCAGGACGGGTGTCACATATGAACTCAGTTAAAATGACCTTGCTCTCCATGAGTTCTCATAGCTCAGTGGATAGAGTGCCTGCCCGGTGTTTGGGAGGTCATGGGTTTGATTCCTGTCGGAGACTCAGAATTTTTGTTTGTCACATGCTTGCGTCATGTGGATTAATTTACATTGTACCTCTGGTAGGATCAGACTTAAAGGGTTGTAAAAGGTGTCAGGATAATCTCATCATGTACAGGACCATCAATTTTATGCATGCATATTTAAAACAAAACTCCTACTCATTGTGATGCTCTTTGCTTATGCTAGTTCTGAACATTTGGTAGTACATAGACCTTGTTGTGTAATTGATGGTTTTATTTTTTCTCATAGACCAGCTGCTTAAAAAAGTGTTGATGATGTTTGGAGAAATTAGATGTTCACTTCTTACTTCTTTTACACTGGCAGCTGGAGCAGCCTCGCCAGCATGAACTGTTCTGTGAATGTTCCGTCTTCTGGCTTCCTACAAGAAAACAACACCATCTGTTAATGATCACTTAAAGGGACATCGTCAGCTTTGGGACCACGCTGACCTGGATACTAGTTTCCTCACTTTGACAAAAATTCATCATTCAAAAGTTCATCCAGAAATCTGCTTCAATTTTCGTAATGTTTTGCTTGATTTTCTGTTGTTCACTGAAAAACCTGTTTTTGAGTGTCCTTTTGCTCATCCTATGATATTATTTTTATCATTATCTGGTTAAAAACAGTATTTATCACATCTCTGTTGTATGCAAATTAGTTATGATATGGTATCTAATGTGCATGTGCGGCAGCTGACTGTGTCCCTTTAATTTACCAGAAATATGACAACAATGGGGGCAACAAAGATTCCTCCCTCCCCCCTCCTGATGTACCAAGGTGGATAGACTAACAGACAGACAGACAGACAGACAGACAGACAGACAGAAAGACAGACAGATGATAGATGATGGATGGACTGATAGATGGATGGACAGACAGATGAATGACAGACCGACACTCAGGCAGCCAAGTGGACAGACAGACAGACAGACTGTGACCTTGATGTTAATGCAGAGGATTTGAAAATGTTCTAGCACAAAGTGAAACATGCACTATATACTACATGAGAGGTTAAATCAAACCTTAAAGGCAATAACATGTCCCTTCATGGCAGGTATCTCTCCTAGTGATTCATCACCCGCAAGATCAATTCCTACAACTCCATCATCGGCAAACTCCTGGCAGAGAGAAACAACTTCTAATGACCAATCTATGAACAAGACAAGTGAATTACATGCTTGTCAGTAACTAATAAATAATAATAATTTACAGACGAGTGCACTTTCTCTGCAGTGGTCCCACAGAGCTTAGCAGAGTAACAATAGAGTACTTCTAGCCATTGTAGCTGGAGGGGTGACTGTAGCAGGGAGTTTTTAAAAGATACAAAGCCTAGTAAATGGATCAGTTTATGAGAAAGAACCAACGGTATCTAGACATCAAATGAAAGGCAGTAAAACAATTGTCAAAAATGTTGTTTGCTAAACAATTTCAGAAAATTCATATAAGATTCATCTGATAATTTGAACAGTTGTTTCTTAACTGTCTGGTGTATCCTGATAACTGTATCTGCACGCTTGCGGCCCACATACAGAGTTCTGCCTCTGCCGTGTACATGCAATGTTGTGCAAAGCACAATCTCAATAAGTTGCATTACTCTACAGACATTCCAATGACTAAAAACGTCCTAAATCTCCTTTAAATCATATTCAAGTAAACAAATTTATCAATTTTACCAGGCATGTGTCTCATACAACAAAGGATGGACCGTGCAATAACCCCAAAGTCACGCTCTCCTCTTTTTAAGCCTCTGTTTACTGCTTCCACTATATCTCTTGGTGACACAATCTTTTCCTCTGGTTGCTGAAGATCTGTTGTGCACAGCAGATGAGGACTGTAGCGAACTTCAAAGTATAGCACCCCACACAATGATTGGTCCTCACAAAATTCATAGGCTATTCTTTCCATCGCTTCAGCATCATCTCTGAAACAAATTGTAATGATATTCAGTGACGCATATGTTAAAAACTCCATGCTTACCATGCGAGTAAGCAAAGCAAAGCTTCTTCTGTATCAGTGTACAGTAAAATACGGTCAAACCCTCATAAGGTTGTAAAATAAAAAACAATTATGGGAAGCCCTGGGTTCCTAACCATGAAATCTTGGGTGCCCAGCTCTTAAGCTTGTAGGTAAGTTTTTTGAGTTGTCCAAAGGCAAAAGTTAGTGATCTGTGGCACATGGGTACTTCTAGAACCTAATTCTAATATCCTGAAAAACTCATAATAAAGAGCCAACTTATTATTAAGTGTTCAGTCTTCCACTTAAGGGAGCTCACCAGTAGAAATTTGGCCCTCCACAAAGAGGAGCCCTACAGCTGAGGTGGGACCAACATGTGAGAAATTAATCGCTACAAAAACAAAATTAATTATCTCTGTCGATTCTTTTTCCCCGCATCAGGCTCCAGACATCCACTTACGCAATAAGTGGGAGGAATATATGAAAACATCCTAAAAAGCCTCTCAAGGATGACGGCTTATCCAAACTAACTGACACAAGATCTCGTAAATGTTCCTTTTCGAAAGATGGCAACTTGAATTGTTTTTTCCTGCAATTAAAAAGAGATAAAGGCTGGTACCTCAGTAGCTAGCTAATTAAGTGCAGCAGTAAAGAGTAAACAGACTCAACGAGTTATAGTACTAATCCTTGGAATAGCCTAACAAACAAGATATATTATTTTCATGTTTATTTCAAGACAAAAGTGTGGTACTGGAAGCACTCTCACCACTGCACCTTCCTGCTCTCGTGAAGTTACCATTTTTTATGGCATCCTCATTCTTACAAGATTGTAAGGAGATTGAGATATCCCTTAGGCCACAATGCTTGACATGTCATTGTGATTGTGTAAAGTAATAATAGGTGGCTGCATTAGGTTACTTATTGATTGAAGAGCAGGTGAATTATTAATAAATGAAGATTTGAAACTGATTCCCTTGACAGAATATCAACTATTATCATACTTAGCCAAGTCAATAATGGTCTGTATCCTTACTGCACCATCAAGGTGAACATGAAGTTCAACCTGGAAATAAAATATGTTAGCCAAAAAGGTAGGATTCATTCCTTTTTGCTCAGAACTTTGATGAAGAGTGGAGTTCAAGGAAATAACCATATCAACTCCAAGGTAGGTCACTAGAAATTTCAAGGAAGAAAGGAGGAGGGGGGACGGTTTCAAAAGCTGAAGTTGTAATTTGTGAAGCTGAACCTGAATGGGGGTATTACAAGGGATACAAACAAAAAACCTATGTGGGAGAGATTTGGATGTATGTGTCTTCTGGAACAACACAATATTAATTCATAATCTTACTTTTTTGTGCCTGTCAGCAGCACACCAGTAAGCTTTGTCAAGCCATGGTATGTATTTTAGAATAACACAATCAATTGAAAATACCTATTGTAGCAACTACTTCCTGTATAGAGTTGGTAAGGGCCATTCCATTTTGTATCAACACCATCCCACTAGCTACAATCGGATCAATATCAGTATCTGGGCAACTGCACACCTACCCCTCCCCTAACCCAACAGTAACACTAACTTATTAACTTATTATAACATGTTGGGTTAGGGGAGGGGTAGGTGCGCAGTTGCCCAGATACTGATATTGATCCCTATGATCCTGCATTACAAAGATTTTCCTAAAGGGGCTGGAAAAGTGATTTAGGAGGGGCTTTACTCTGTCTACATCATCCGAGCCTTTGAATATTAGGGGTTGGGCGTCAGCTCTTTGCTCTCGATTTCTTAAGGAGAGGGTAAATCTTGCCTCAACGGGGGAGGGGAGGTTGGTGTGTAGAATTGTCCTAACATGATGTGCTATAAGTATCGGTTTACAGATGCCCACTTCAAAAAACACCTGAAAATACTTGTTGAGAACGGAGTTCTAAACTTAAGTGTTGTAAATATAGATTAATGAATTGGTGTTGAATTTACGTTGAAGCAGATCGTAGAATTGAAATCACTCGCCAAGATTCCTCTAAGGGAGACGGTCCAGATATTTATACACGGATCATAGCCTCCGAAACATCAATATTTGTAAGGAAACACCGCGATCAAAGACAAACACGCACTTACCTTTGACTTGGGTACTTTAAGCGCCATCATTTCAAAGGTAGTTTTCTAAAACTGCCTCATTCTCCTAACGTGGCGATCAGCCATTTTTCCGGCTGCTTATCACTGAGGCCTCTATCACGAAAGGTCGGTTGTCGAATCCAGTGCCCGCTCGTCCTTTGTAAGTTGGGGAACAGGGTGAATGGGATGGGAGGGTTCGACACGGTGAGGTGGGGGCTGGGTTACTCTGGAGGCATGGGAAGGCAGCGCAGAGAAGAATAAAGCTGGGTACAGGGTGGGGGAAGAAACGCCAATTTGTGGCCACTACGACGCTCTCAATTCACCATGATTTTAATTTATGAATGACTCCCCAAAATACCCACACACACAAAGATATTTTTTTGGTTATCTCCAGTTATCATTTACATACAAATGAAAAGAATTGCTTTCAGTTTCTTGTTTTTGGCGGTATAGGAAATAAGGGTTATTGCCTATTTTGCGATTTTTGCTGTTTCTGATTATACTGGTCAGCTGACATTTAATCTATACTCTTTCGATCTCGCACTGGAACGGCGGCGCCGATAGAGATACTCTTCATGTGCACCGCTTTCTTTTATAACTACATCACCCAGCCTATTCAGGAAGCTCCCTAATATATGGTCGAAAATTTTTGGGACCTCCGACTCAAATTATAAACCATGAAAACACAGAAACTGAAAATACTACACTGTTTCAGGCTTTCACGAAAAAATGCAAAGAACGCAAAGCGCATATTCGCCAAGCGAAAATAATCAGACTTCGACGGAAGTCACAATCTGTTCTGTTTCTCCTCAGCTTTTTCCTCTGGTTGTTGCTCGTGCAAGGAAGCGGCAATGTTAGCCATTGTCATCCAGTCACCATAAGACATGGAAGGAGTTGTGACAACATGTGGAATGAATTTTTGAATTCGATCCAGTAATGGATGCGCGATATCTGTACCTTCAACAAGCCCCAACTTGTCCTTTTGATAATACAGAGGTGTTCCTCGAAGCAGCATTAGCGGAAAAGCAACCAGTGATCCATCTGTTTTCTCCTGTATCTTTTGAATGGTTTGTTGAAAGCTATCCACGGTCTGCAAAGGCAAACCAAATATCAGGCTGACTTCGTGTTTGATTTGACGCTGATGAACTAACGCTAATTTTTCTAAAACTTTTTTAGCCAAGCTGTGAGGGTTGGCATTCCTCACACGTTCGATATGCTCTAATTCTTCTGCTTCCAACGTTTGCACACCAAATTCCAAGATGACTTCAGCTCCTGTAGTTGCGCTCAGCGATTCCACTTGATCTAAAAATGCAGTGTTGACCCGTTCAGGGCGACACTGGAGGCTAAGTCTTCCTGAATATCCAAGGCGTTCTAATAAATCTAGCACCATGTTCCCGTTCATTGTATTGAAGGTCGGATCAAGTACCGCCAAGTCCCTGACATGATTATCAACAAACCATTCTATTTCTGATATGATGCGATCTTTCCCAGAGTGCTGTAGTTTTGTCCAGCTTTTATTTACCGACCGAGACGAAGAAGAAGCTGGGTCTCTGTGCTGGCAAAATGAACAACTGTAAGGGCAGCCTCGGGTTGTCTCCCATCGCATGAAGTACTGCGGTTGAAGCGTTCCATCTAAGAATGGAGAAGCGAGCTCGGAGAGAGTAGTCGACGTGTGCAAACCCCTGTCCGGGTACTTCGCTAAGTGAACCCCCATTATATCATCCTTCCCCTCGGCTAAATCGGACACGGCATGTTCCGCATACCCACGGATAAACACATCAGCTTCTGGATAATATTTTTCCAGCTGGCCTTTTTCGACGTAGGAGACTTGAGGACCTGCCATAACAATTCGACCATGGTAATTATAGTTTTTCAGCTCCTTAAGAATCGTCTTTAGAAACGGCTCGTTCCAGACAAAACCTCCAAACAAGAGATCGTACTTCGAATCGTTGTACTGGCTCCAGATTGTATCAAGAATTCCTCTGGCTAGCGGAGACACCTGTGTTTCCTCTGCAATGTTGTAAATATGTGCATTATATTCGATTTTCCTCTGCCTCAAGTGGCTCATAATACTCGCTACCCCAAGAGAAATTCCGGGATCTTTGGGTCTGATATGATCCAGACTAATCAATATTGGAATTTTGGATCGTAGCATTTTGAATCCTTGGTTGATCACTTTCCTTGAAACGACAAGATTTATCTTGAAATATGATTTATTTTTATGGCGTCACTGATGCTAATTTCGCTTCTCGGAAAAAGCGGAAGTCACGTGATTATTCCCAGGCATCGATGGTTTCTGTTCTACCCGCCTTTCTCCTGAGTCAGAGATCGAAAATAGCAAGGTGAATAACTTTGCTCAAATAACAAACTCGGAGACGATAGCACTGGGCAAAACACTCTCCGATAAAGCCGAACAAGGCCCGTTTCAAACGCCGTGCTTAAGTCGTGTCGTGGACGGTCATTATTTAGGTTCGACTTTGGCGCGGCTGTAGCACGGCGTTTGAAACCATTTAAGAATTAGGTTCGACTCTGCCGTGTAGCACGGCAAGCTCTGTCGTGCTACCCGACTTTGGCACGGCATGGTTTCAAACGGCGTGCTATTGCCGTGCCGAACTAAATAAGTAAATAACTAAAATTATCATTTTGGATTTATCCGTTGGACCGCTGGTTCGTAATATCGTCTCTTTTCTAAACGCCCAGTGAATTCCCAGTGAGTGAATTAAGCTTGACCATGGCTCGACGTTTGAAACCAAGTCGTGCCAATGTCGTGCTACAGTCGAGCCAAATGGAATTTAGTTCGGCACAACTTTAGCACGGCGTTTGAAACGGGCCTAAGCTTAGACGCTACTGACAAACATGACCGAGCTAGCCTTAGTATTAGGCCTTCCCTGCGGGGGGGGGGGGGGGGGGGGAAGGGGGAGGGGGAGGAGGATGTCAGGCTTTTTCTCCATTTTTACCGTCCCTTACCTCCCACCCCTTACAATCGAAGAGCCTAATAATCAGGCTACGACTGAGCTTGACGGCCGCGTCCAGACGTTAATCAACAATATAATAATTAGACTACGAGCCCGAGTTTTTCACCGCAGATAGCTCAACGAGGCGCAGCCGAGTTGACTATCGCTCGTAGAAAACGAGGGCGAGTAGTCTAATTGTTTTAGTATAAATTTACCGTAGTCTCATTGCATAAAAAGGAAAAAAATCCAAGTAACGCGTAGAAAAGAACTGTTTTATTATGTTACATCAGGTTCAAACGAGATGCGCGATGTTCGCTGATGCGTAACTGTTTTCTATCAGCAGATAGAGAACGGTAATATAGCCAATCAAATTCACGGATTCACAATAGACTACGGTAAATTTATACTAAAAACCTTTATTGAACAATCAGGCCAGAAAGAGCTTTGCCGTGTTATATATTAAGCTTACACATTGTTCAGACGGAGGATAGTCTGCCTGCGGTCGCACTCATGCCCAGGTTGAAAATATCATCAACTGATCCTCTTCATATTTGTGCATTGTTCTCCACTAGAAAACCTCTCGACTTGTATGTGCACGCGGAAGTAAAATACCCAAACAAATACAAGAAAAGACAAAAAAAAAGATAAACAATTACAAAAAGAAAACCAGTTGAACAACTTGGTCGCTTGCTCATGTGCAAAGAGAGCGCAGAGGAGATTTATTTCACCTTAATTCAAGCTTCATTCACCGGGTACGGTACAGCTGTAGTGCAAATTGAGGAACAAGGAAACATGGACATAGTTCTGGGATTAATTAGAGGGAACAAGGGATATCTCTACTAGTACTATTAAAATGTACTTTGAAAAAAAATTGAGAACAATGGAATTTATTTATAGGACTGCGAGGGAGCCATTGACATTTCCAAGGGAACATGCCATAGAAGGTCTTATCTGCGCCCTGTGCCGAGCTATCTGTGCCCCTTCCCTTTTCCCGCCCTCCACCCTCCCCCGATAAAATTTTCATGACGGATTAATTAATCAATTATTCAATTAGCTTCAACTGTGACTTCATGCATTCGTATTTCGAAATCATACTTTCATACCGTATCGATTTGTATGATGTCAATAGGATGCTCAAAGTTCTTTATCTTTTTCCTTGATATTCCAATTTCTCCAGAGACGTATAAATATCGGTTGCTGTTTTGTGATGCAAATGGAGAGTTATGACGGTGTTACTAAGAAGACTTCGGACCCCATCAAAGTCATTACCATATCACAATAATATATTAGCAACACGGCTCGATGTAAAAGTTCATGCAATAGCAAGACAGGTAGAGAACCTGAGCGAAGTTACCGTGTGACAATGTTGTTTAGATTGCCTATACGAGCCTGGAAATGGTACATGAGATGTCTTGAAACCCATCCATGGAAGACACAACTCATCTCTACAGGTTAGACTTTGACCAGTGTAGTGTCAGTATCAATGCTAATATTCCAACGTAAGTTCAGTCGTCGAATCTGCTTAAGTTTTCAGTCTTCGAATTTAACAACAGTCAGTCAACGCACCTACTGAGCCAAATGTGAACATTTTTTGTGTGCAAAATGCTTTTGTTAGCTTCAGTTTTGGCACAATTTTCATTGCGCACACTGTGTTACAGTGAACCCGGCGGCTATGTGGAAAAACACTCAAACTGCGAGAGTGTGAAATAGCCGATAGTAAAGGACTGTAGGGAAAATTCAAGGGGAATAGTTTTGTGTTCCAAATAACGGGGAATTCGAAATAACCGAGTTCGAATTAGCGAGGTCGAACTGTATATAAATTTCCTCCATGGTTCTATCTAATATTCAAAGCTGCTATTTTTGATCAATAATATCGCGCGGTAGCGACATTTGTGCTCTAAATTGTCCACAATATTAAACACCATTTTGCAGACAGCCCCAGAAATATTTGTTTTATTTACTGCTTTAGGACAGATTTTAAACTTGATTGTAACTCATTGGTACATGGTAGTTTCGTTAATCTTCTTTAATTTTGTTTTGATTTTATGCAAATCGGCTATATTTCCTCTATTTGTTATATACTTGAATGGGCTAGTCGCTCTGTAAACTGACATTTCGGACTTTAGTCCGTGATTTCCATGATGCATATGTGTGACGTAGTGATTTCGAATCAATCTGAAACTCCGTTTTTTGGAGAGATGAATGTTTGCATCTCTAGTTTCTTGTTTACACTACTTCGTTATATTGTTTTTACAAATATGCATTAATTAAAAGCGTAATTCTGAATAAATTAATATTATAGTTAGTCTCTGTCCTCACTGAAGAAACAGCAGTCGATTTTTTACCTTTTCTACATTCTCCCAACTGGAATAATAATAAATGGTGAGAACGAGCGAGGAGATTTTGAATGTTGACACAAGGGTTTAGAAAGGTGTGCCCTTTGAGAGACTGTACAATTACAGGGTAGAAGCTGTTCAAATTATTACCCACTTGCAAAATACAATCACAGCTTACTCCCGATTTATTTGCAGGGGCCCTTCTTGGAGCAGGAGATTTTATTGCACAACAATACGTGGAGAAAGTACCACTGCGAGAGCACGACGTGGTAAGGACAGCTCGCATGGCAGCCATAGGCACTGTGGTGATTGGTCCAATTTTCCACGTGTGGTACTCGACACTCGACAAGCGGTTTGTGCATAAAAGTCCAGGAAACGCCATGAGAAAAATGACAGTTGATCAGAGTATTTTAGCACCGGTGTTTCTCGTTCTATTTTACGGAGCTGTTGGAATTGTCGAGCGCCGGACGATCAAACAGATCAGCGACAAGATTTACGAGGAATTTTATCCAAACATGGTTGTGAACTACAAGGTCTGGCCTGCTGTACAATTCTTAAATTTCTATCTCTTTCCAGCTCATCTCCGGGTGCTGGTTGTTAATGTCGTGTCATTATTTTGGAATACGTATCTGGCGTGGACTTCACATAAGGAACTGGGACATTCTGCGGAGTAGTTTTATAACAGTTAATAACTGTGGGTATCAACCTTCCCCGGGGGCACTTATCTCTCTGGATTTCGAAATTACGAAATAATATGAATGTGATCACGAAAAACGGAAGTAAACAAATCCACTAGAGGTTTATCATTTAAAAAACACTTTAAACATGATCTTCTTGAGAAACGACAATGCGTCAGTCAGGAAATGGAATTGAAATCAGTCCTGCAATTCACGCTGCCATTCTTAACCATTAAAATGAAAATTAAAAATCAACTGGTATTCCTCGACTTCTAGGGTATATTACGAGCTCTCAAAGTGGCCAGCTCCCAGTTGGCCTGATAGCTCAGTTGGTAGAGCACTCCATGCGCGGTATCGCAGAGGTCATGGGTTGAATCCCGTTCAGGCCTGAATATTTTTTTCAGGCTTAACTGAATTCCACACGTGCTTAATTAAGTCGTGTGTATAACTACGACGATCAATCACATCTTCATATCATTCTTCGCAGTTGAAATATATGAACTTTCATATATTTACTTGTAAAATAAACTGAAATAATGAGCAACGATTTGCAGTCACTAGCTGAAAAAGAGAATGCTTAAAGATTAAATTGTTGTCAATTGACAATCGCAAGTTCTGGATGGGGAAAGAATAAAATATTTTACATTAAAGCTCTTTGAATGGGTATGCAAAACGTCCCTTTGCATTGTTAACTCTATTTTAGATATTTACCAGTTTTCAATATTTACACCTAATTGCAATAACGTTGTAACAGAAAAAAGCAAAAGCAAAAAGCCAAATAGGAATTAATTAGGGAAATTTAAATCTCCATTGTTCTTAGATACTGTATGTGAATGAAAAATACATTTCTTTATTCATGTCATTCATTTACATTATATTTTTCATTCATGTACAGTGTCTGAGAACAATGGAAATTTCCGTAATTAATTCCTATTTGGCTTTTTGCTTTTGCTTTTTTCTATGACAACGTTATTGCAATGAGGTGTACATATTTATTACATTCCTGTGACACGGTTTAACGAGGAATAGAGTAAATGCAATTTTGTGCATTTGGTTGTTAACTTAAGACTGGAGATAAAGAACATTTGAGTGGAAATATGTTGAATTCTTTCTTTGTCTTGCTTTGTATTCAAAGTAAAACAAGGGACCTAATCACAGACAAGATTTTCTCCATGCATTATCTCTACTTTGACGTGAGAGCTACTGTGACAGAAAACGTCCATTTCTTCAACGTAACGTTCTGTTGCAAAAAGGCTGCTTAATTAACAACTTGTAAAGTAGGCTTGACGCGTGACTCGAATTGTAGTTCCACGATGGGTTCTGTTTCACATGAAATAGGCCTGTAATGGGTACTTGTGTCTAATGTCAGTAGTAACTCCGTCGTACAGTTAAAAATAATAATAGGTCTGTAATGCTCCTTGATTGAGCGGCATTCAGGTGAAGCATGTGCATAAACTACTCCTGTTCGGTTTGTCCAAGGACAAATAAAAGAGATCATAATTAAGCCAACCATGGTTTTGTTTTTGGCATCTGATAGTGGTTTGTTCGTTTACTGCCTCTCTGGAGATGGCAGCCATTAACCTCGAGGTGGGAGCAAACGAATGTACACTTTGAAAAGGCCCCTGGTGTAGCGCGGCTTAAGTACTGGAGACATCTGAAGATATCATCATATAGCATAAAAGCGTTCACCATGTTCAAGTTTGTTTAGTGGACCTTGTGTATCACCTTGCTAGAAGAACGACTAATTCATTATTTTAATTATTCAGTGGCATACATGCAGGAGCACCGACGGTAATCAACTACCAGCTTCTGTACTCCGACCGGCTCCACTTCTGATAAAATTCCGAAGACGATGATAAACTTGCCTCGGTCTGCTCTCCTGATGTCTTTGGTAATGTTAACTTAACTTAAGGGTGCATGTTACGTTGAGGAAATAAGAAATTGTTATCATCTTTGCTTGCCACTTGAGGCTAAGAGATAGATATTGTAACTTCCCATAATTGAGGTGATTGTGAGTTGCGGTATCCCTGCGGCCGATATCGCAACTGTTTCCAGACTCCCAGAGGTTTGCACAGCTAATACGGCCGGGCCAACCAGGAGTGGGCTCCTGGGGCCAACTAAGTGCCCGTCCACACTAATCCGTTTTCAAACGAAAACGGAGCTGTTTTGCTCCGATTTCAAAAAGATTGGCGTCCACGCTTATCATTTTCGTATCGTTTTCGCCCGTCCACACTACAACGCCGTATCGGTTTTGAAAACGCTTTTATGCCCTCAGTGCGCATGCTTTAATGAACTCGACGCATGCGCATTTCCGATCAAGAGAGAAACCACATGCATGGAGCGTCTGTCCGCCATCTTGGATACTCACGGTCGAGTAGACTGGAGTCCGGCCGTGTCTATGACGTCACCGTTTTCAGATAGCATCGTTTTCAAATTGCTCCGCTCTGAAGAGCATTTTCGAATGGCTCCGTTTTCGGTGATCGTTTTCGGCGTTGTAGTGTGGAAGATTGCCGTATCCGGAGCAAAACAGCTCCGTTTTCGTTTGAAAACGGATTAGTGTGGACGGGGCGGGGCGTAAGTAACCTATATGGGAAACACCCTGAGACGCCCGTCTAATGGCACGTTCTATCTTTACAGTTAACAGCAAACTTGTGGAATCATTGTGAATTAATCTTGACTTTCTAGCTTGCTACTTTAAAAATTCAATTAAAAATTCGTTACTTACGCGAGTTTATTTCATTACTTGGTGTTCGCAGATGAAGTGATATATGGAAATTCTGTAACCAGCTGATGTTGGTTCAAGCACAAATTAAAATGTTATTAAAGCAGTCTGTGTGCTACTTCAATTGCGTTTAATCAGTCTTATTATTTTTTGTCTTCATGGCGGCTTTCAGTCAATGTGCTCTTTTTGTACTAAGGATGGCAGTCGCGTTCATTACTGGGATCCGGCAACTTTCGCTGGCCCTTCGCTGAAAACCTCGTTGATTATGGCACATAATACATGCAAGATAACTGATTAAAGTCAGGGAAGACGTGATGATCTCGAAAGATAAACTGATAATGAAACTTGCTCCGTCTAATATTAAATGCTAAAAATGTCAGTCATTGTTTTTGATTAACATACTACGCCTTGTCGAGTGCTTAATTTTCTTTAACTGCGGGCAGCACGCACAAAAATTGATTGAAAACAAAACATACAAATGTTGCACTTTCCTGAGCCTTGCATCAGTTGATGTTATAGCCAGTGTAGTAATGAAAGCCTGAATGAGCGATAAACGCGAGTTTTTGAGCGCAAGGCACTCCTTCAGTCGAAACTACTATCCGTTCATTTGGTGCTACACCACTAAACCACGAAGAATCTAACTTATAATTATACATACGAGGCTTATTAAATGATTTTGTTTTTGTCATTGAGCAGAGGTAACTGTAATTCAACCTAAACAGTCTTCAGCGTCTTCAACTAGGACCACACCCAAACCAGCGGAGCGATTCATTTTGCTTGTGTATATGAGAGAAATTAAGTAATTGTCGACAAGTCAAACTTCTTTGAAATCATCACTTATCTGCTAATAGGAGTCTGATAAGACACTGTCGTTTGGCGGAAAATAGACTGGTCTAGTTGTTTTACAGCCGGAGTTCTGTTGCCACGAGTCACGCCCTTAAATTACTAAATGATTGGTTAAGATACAAGCAGTTCCAAGAGAAAATATACGTTGATTCATTTTCAAAACGGAATTGGCAACTTTTACAAGTGACTTGTTAGACCATGATGATTTTAGCTCTGTTCATGTGAAATATAAGATTCTTTATCCTGAACGTACAGCTCAGTAAGGCTCCACTTGCAAGCACTCAGGACGTTCAGAATATCATTGCTAATTACTGATTAGCAAGTAACATGTCTCGAAAATGTGTAATGTTCTATGCTTGAAGTCTATATATTACACGGGTTATATCTGGGATTTTGTCTATCTCGTTCCCAGGGCCGTCAGGACTCGATTGAGTTATATTCTACACTGATTTCATGGTTCATTTAAATTGTCGCCGCATATGACAATAATTTATTAACACGTGGAATATGTACATTATTTCACCCTTCTTTTCAGTAGAAAGACTACCTGACTACTCCATACAATCAATAAAAAATGTTTAAATACTTCTCCTGTATTTCCAGAAGTTCTGTCTTGACTTTTCTTTTGGGTTCCTGAGTGCTTTTGGCTCCACGAAATTTTGGTTGTTTCGGCTTCAACACAACGAGTCTCAGTTTGCTTTACTCAAGAGTTCGCCCCTCCATTGTCATCTTCGCGAACAAAACAAAAATAAACAATATAAATTTACCATCCTTTTATCGTTCTTTGCAATGAACTTTCATGCAGACATGTCCCTACACAATCATAAGCAGCCTTTAAACAGTCCTCTCTCCGCAGTGTCAACACGCACTCGTGGTAAATCACGTTGCATGAGCGACAACAAAAGAAGAAACAGTCAGCTAAGTAAGGTTCTTTGTCGATGTCAATTCTTCCACTTTCTTTGCAGAAAAGTGGATGGTTTTCAATCCAGACTAGTCTCTGCAAAGAAGATGTTAAAAAAAGGCATTAACGAAAAATTAATCGAAACCTATGCGTAAATATGCAGAATGGCTCGAATGTTTACCAAAATAATCATTGTAAAATAAAAGTAGTTTATCTTAAATTTTCAGCGAAAGCTTACCTGAAGTTCCGTGCTGTTAGGATCGAGGCAATAGTCTTTACAGTCACATGAATCCACGTCTTGCAATTTTTGATCCATTTTTGCTTCCAGGATTTTTTTAACCTTTACGTTTAAGTTCTCCTTATCTTCGGCATTTTGGTCAAATAGTGTTAAAGTTTGCTGCGCGTGTCTACTTGTCACACGGTGAAGATGTACTAGAAAAATCCAAATACATACAGATAACGAGTGCGTTTTTAAGTACATTTGGACCATCTTATTTTAGTTGTTCTTTAAGATCCGAGCTTTCTCTTGTACATAATTAAAATATCAACAAAATTTAACACCACTTCAAAAGTTAAGATAGCGAATGCACAACGGTTGAGTGAGCCAATATGATCTTAAAGTTATCATGCAAAAACTGATAATTAATTCTAAATGCGTTACATTTCGCTCTCCACCCGACACGAAATAAGGGGCAACAACTGAACTCTACAGAAGCATTCTGATTTATAACCTTTTAATTACATACGTGCCAAAAAGTTTGATTTTGTGCTCTAAATAAAAAAAAAAAAGATTTATACCTTTCATGCAATTTGATGTTACTTCGCGAATAAAACCCAGTGAAGTGTATCAGAAAGCCACTACAATTATACACTAATGCTTATGCATAAAACTTCGCAATTCATATTTGTTATACTAATCTTGCGAAAATTTGATTAAGGTAATTCCCTTGAAATTGTTCTACTATCAAACTTTTTTTGAAACTTGTCGTAATGAACATGCATGGTATAAATCTTTATGGTACTTACGTCCAAATATCAGTAACAAACATCCAGCCAATCTCAGCGAAATGCAGCTAGCAAACAATACTCCGAATAAGTCTTCATTTCATTTTTGTTTGAAAAAAAGGTCATGTTATGCAGATACGTTTAAGTGAATATGCGGCATTCACAAACCTATATTTTGTAACTTTCGAACCAGAGCACGGAACTGTATATTTTGGATGTAACGCCAAGCAATATTTGCTATAACGCTTATAATATCAGTGCTTGTTGTGTTCTAGCAGCCAAGTTCTTTTTTTTTTTAAAGCAAAGTTCAGCACCCTGGGTTCGGTTGATTAGCTTGTCAATGGCACTCCGTTAGAATCAATGAACACTTCAGGAATTCCAAGCACGAAATATAATATCATTTTATGTCCATAACTTTCATTCATTTATTTATTATTGGCTGTGAGCATTTGATGGTGTACCAATGCAAGACCATCCCCTGATTGATCAGTTTGCTTATTCTCATCACTCTTATCATTTACCATGTATCGATATTGTTAGGAGAAATAACACTTTAATCATTCTTGAGGTTCATAGTTCATTTATTTTCTCCCAGGAGTAATCTATCAAAAAATTAATCTATGATGGGGCTTGTCACTTTTTGCTGACAATCATCGCACTGGCGTAAGAAAATATTCCTAAAAGATATCGTTCCAATGCGATGTTGCATTCGGTTCGAAAACAGAATAATGAAGCGCACATTTTTGAGCTCTTTAAAACTCTCCTTTTCAAATTTTTTCGGGATGAAGAATTAATGTAAACCCTATTTCTACCGGCGCACTCTTTAAAGGTAAGGAAAAATTTGCATGAGTCGACAAAATAGATAAAGAAAGTATTTTATGCACAGCTGAAACAGATGTCGGCCTATGAGCAGAAGTGATCAGGTTAATTAGAACAGAGAAAATTGCATTCATTTCAAATGGATTTATTTGTCTTTAACAACAAACTTACACCTCTCAGCAAAGCAGATTTGTTAATTGATTTCAAAAGCCTAAAGTACTCAACATTGCTTTAGAAAAGCCGTAGGAAACATGAAAAAGGACACTCGTGTTTACAAATTCAATCACATCACTGTATGTAAGTAAACTATACATGGACAGTCCTCGTCCCGAGTCCAGTACATCCGTTTAGCTTGCCGGCGTCGGTTTGTAAGGAAGTTCTTGGAAGGATTTATTGTCGATGCAATCACACATGCATTTGTATGCGCCTCGCATGCAGAACCCATAGGTTGCATCCGGCAATTTGAGGCAAGTGTAAAACACATGGTTGCAGCTTCGGCAGCAGTCGAACACTTGCTTGCACACGTAGGATTTTTGAGGTTTGTCTTCTTCTTTTGGTGGCAGCAAGATGGCGGACGCATCACGACACAACACTGGGAAGTTCTCATAGCTCAGATATTTGTCTACGTCCTGGTAGAAAGAAAAGGATACATTGTGTCTGTTATATGAGGTAGCTTCTTCACAAATGGGCAAAAATTCCTATAAATTATTTCTCCCATGATTGCTGGAAACACGAACGATTCTACAAAATGGCTTTGTTGGGATTTTTTTAAGCCTAAACGTTGCTGCCCTGGTAACTAACGAAATTACTTTATTACGATTTTCACTTGATAACACTCGTAACTTCTGAGATCAGTTTATGAGATCAGTTTCAGTTGTTGATGTTTAGTTAACTCGTATTCTCTCGTTCAGTGCATGCAAAAAAACAGACGAAATATACTGAATTCATTCTTGTAAGACTCACCCGAACATTATGAGGCAGTCTGGTGACATGAAGTTTATCACACTCTGTACCACAATTACAGGTGTTATTGCCACTGTCAGGGTCTTCTTGTACCAACGGATCAATTAGTCTCTTATGCAATGCTTCATCTCGCGTCCCCTCTAAGGCTTCCAACGCTTCGTCCTCGTAAATATTTTCAAGATCATGTAGTATTCTAGATCTGTAGCCTTGCGCGGCCGTGATGGCTGCCGCGAAAAACAAAATAAGCAAGTTCAATTTCATGTTGGTAGCGAGAAGGCCTGCACTACTAGGAAAGTAAGGCTGTTTGGAAAAGCACCTCTACGTATAGTACTGAATGAGATTGGGTGTGTTCAAAGCTTTTATACCACGCCAGCTGAAATGAAATGATCGACCTGTTTGTAGCTTGTTTTCGATTCGTTGTTCAAAATTTCAATATCATCATTAATAACGTAATATCAGTTGAGCCAATGAACCTAAAAATATTCTCACGTATGTTGCATTTGATTGAACGGTTTGATAACTTTTAAAATTCTTTTATTTCATTCATATTGTTTTAAAGAAAAGAGTTTATCATGTTTCCCTTGCAATCCTTGTAAAAATCAAACTCGTAAGATTAGGCCATTGAATTTGGGGTTTAACTGATAAAAATAACAGCTTTCCTCTATCATTATTTTCCTGTTTGACTTTTTGACGTGACTTTCCTGCTTACTTTTTCCGTTTTGTCTCAAGCATTAACTTATATTCGACGCCAAAACTATAGCGGTTCGCTTTTGGACCGTTGCATGCACGTTTGTACGACGAACACAGGAAATTCCGGGTATATTAGTTGACCCAAACTCTTTAGATAAGTTCAAGTGCAACATTCAACTTTTTAGTTTAAAGGACTTGTATATAAATGTTATCTGTGCATCAATGGACCCATATATGCCTCGAACAGACACCAAGCACAGATCGTGGGCGGCGTCTATGTTGTCAATATTTATCGTTTGGAAAGAAACTGAAGATAAATTCTGATGGAACATGACTGGATCACTGCAAACCAAATAAATTGACTGCCCAGCTATAATACTTGGACAAAGATTTGTTTAAAGTGATTTCCTCTACCACCTAAGCTGATGTTATATAACCGAGGAATGTTTATTTGGTTCACAACAATAAGATTTTGGTGCCTGCTTATTTGCTTCCTAATTTGTAGTAATATTGCGTTTCTATGGTTACAAAGTTCCCGGGAATTTCGGTGCATTTTGTTTTGCAGTGAGTGGGTTTCCTAAGTTTGACCGACTGCACTGAAAAGAGTGGTCTTTCTCCACAGTTTTTCTTTTCTAGTGTGCCTTTACTTCAGTGCTACCGGTATCGGTGCTGATAAGGAACTCCAAAACTGTTGGGAAACTAACCACAGCAAAGGACAGCAGGGGTAAATTTTCAGCTTTAAAATTAATTCGTTTTCCAAAACAGCTGCGTTTCATAAAATGATCTTTTCCGTACATGGCATAACACCCAGAATAACTCAGACTCCATTTTCATTTCACTGATACATTTATTTCACATCAGTTAACAGTGTAACTATGCAAGAGTAAAAGCTTTGCGAGATACAACTAGATAGCACTGACAAAGATTCATAATACCGCCATAGCATTCACGTGTTTGTTTACATTGGCGGCGCGGAGTTCTTTTTTTTTAACTAAAGAGATAATTATCAAGCAGTAAATTGTATTGAGCTCGTTACAGCTGTCAGTAAAATCAAGGGAAAGGAGGGATTTCTGGTGGAGTGTGCTTGTCCAAGCAATGACACATGCACTTGTAGGATTCACGATAACAATATTCTGGGCCTCCGTTCAGAGCTCCAACCTGGAGCATACATTTGGCGTACACAGCGTTGCAATTCCTACAGCAGTCGAACAAGTAAAGCTGCAGAAAGTGACATCTGTACAATGGAGTCTTGTTGAAGACAACTGTTGAGGCTAGCACGCAGTTTATGGGCATTGCTTCAAATTTGTGAAAGCTTTCGTTTTTCTGTAGAATCAAAAAGAAGAGCGACACGAGGTCAGTGATATGGAACATCAACAATCCTACATTTTTGATGACAGCGGCAGCTTTTGTTGAATTAGTTCACAGAAAGGTGTGGCATCGACAGGGATAAAACAATACAAAAATAACAAGTTTCAATTCAGTAACGGTTACACCTGAAAATATTTGTGTGGAAGAAAACAAACCGAAATAGCAGAAAGCAGATATTTACCGTTAGAAAATCTGGCACTTCTAACTTTTTGCAGTCTGGTTCACAGTGAGCCAAGCACTTGGTGGAATCGTCGTTGAGCGGAGCGGGCGCCTTGTTCGATTCATCGTCGAGCTGCAGGCTGATTTTTGCTGGCAGAAGTGGTCTGTGCTCTGGACGGAAGAAGCGTTTAACATGTTCTTCAGTGCTAAACGTATTCACCAAAACAATGGCAAGCGAAAAAATTGCAAGAAAACTACACGTCCTCATTGTGGTATGGTCCGCTTGTTGGAAAAATTAGAACAAAAATTGCCCCGATGAAGTATTGCTCTCCTGCAAGCTTCCGTCAACTGAGATTACAGTGCTATTTAAGCGATCTTTTATACCGCTACTAGATAAGCTATGCACCCGTTTGAATTGAGTATTTGACCTCATTCGTCATGAGTGGGTTTCCGCAGATACGTGACATGACGTTGTCATGACAACCCTTGCTAAGGACCTATACCAATCGCTCAACAACAGAAGAGAAGGCTCCGAGAAACAAGATAAGATTGGAAGGCAATATAAGATCGATTGTATCGGACTCGCCAGTGAACCGTGATTTTGAAATTTTTTAATTTCAACTTTTTCTTTCTTAATTCTAATTTTTTGTGTCGATAATTTTGGGCTTTCTATATTTTCACTATTTATATATAATTACACCTGAAAATATCATATCAGCTCGCCATTCGATGAAGCATAGTAGAATTTCCTTTCAAAACTTGAGGAAATTGTTGAGGTCACTTTTAAACAAACAGGAAAATTTCTGTCGTACAACATTCAGAAGAGGAGCAGCTAGCTAGTAAATTTATCGAGTTTATAACGAGACAATTGTATGTTAGCTAAGTTTAATCTATTTTCTATGGCGTGCTAACAGAACAAATCCACAATATTCAAATAGGTGTTTGAAACCGACTCTTTTAGCTGCCACACCCTGAAATTAGAAACTGTACACAGATTATATTGGGAAGGGCCGCCGGGTTAAATTAGAAAATCACGTAAAACAATTTTTATACTGGCTATCTTTATCATCAACGAGTTTTAATACTCTTTTCCTGCATTCTAGGAACGTAACAGAAAAGGGCACCAAAGATTTACCAATCCAGTTTCTCAGCTACAGCTCAGATGGAGCCGACAGTGAAACAGTTTCTACAGTGACATCAGTTTAATCTGAGGGAGAAAGGACTCAAAAACCGTTATATTCATCGAGAAATGTTGCTGTAAGGTTCAAATATGTCTGTGAGCACCCCCACTCAGTAGTCTTGTTATTGTTAACTATCAATATCAGGCTTCGTAGTGATGTTTTTGTAGATCGATATCGTAACAATGTCAACAATGCAAGCAGCTCAGTTTTCTTAAAAATATGGTCCGCCAATTTCGTTCTTTCCTGTCCCGGATAGGCGTTTCCAGATTCTGCTCTGAAAAAAATAAAAAGGGGCTAAAAATATGCCAAAAAGTTGCTCAAAAGTTGCGCAAAATTAAAAAATTTTCTCAAAAATTTTGTATAGTTGCTCGAATATTTTTAAGACAGCATGTCTAATTTTAATAACAATTGCTTTTCACTCAACATTAAGGTACAACTAAGTAACAAGTTACAACAAATTAGGGAAATCAAAGCCTTTTCAGGCTCCACGAGCGAAGCTCCCACGCTAACTGCAGTTTCAATGGGGTTTTCGATTTCTTCTTCTTCGGAAGACAACGTGCCGTCCGCCATTTTCTTTACACACAGCCCACAGGCTACCAACCTCGATCCAAGGGTTTTTCCAACTTTTTTGTCAGAGGGCAACTTCTAGCAACTTTTCGGAAAACTAGCACTTTTTTGGTAACTTTTGGGCCCCTGCAAAATGCTGAGTAACCCCCTTTTTAAATAAGCTAGTTAAAATTCTCTTGGTCAAAATTCTAAACATCTTTCTAGTTCTCATAAGTTCAAACTGGTTTGAATCCGTGGGACTAGTAGCCTGCTCGCTCACCCCCTCCCCTCTTCTCCCCAATTTTTTTCTCACCCCAGGCGTACTCCCTCGCTCGCCCGCTTTTTCGCTCGCTTGTTCTATCTTCGCCTAGAAAGAAAAGTAAACAGCTGGTACGCAGGCTATGGCACTAGTCGCCGCGCAGGGACCAAAGTTTGGTTTCTGCGAATAGATTTTGAAGCCAAAATGGCCAGTTCACACGCGCGCTGGGACTTGTCCTCGCGACTTGTTGCAGTGACTAGTCGCAGGGAATAGTCCCCTGCCGACCTTTAGCTACCCTTGCATGCTTGGGCGTTCTTTTATGAAAAAGTAATGATTTTTTTACTCTTCCCTTCTATTCTTTTTGGTTTTAGCCAAACAGCATAAATTCGTCGGATCAATATCAGTATCTGGCAGATGGGCTCCTGGTATCTGGGCAACTGCGCACCTACCCCTCTCCTAACCCAATATGTTATTGCTGGCGAGCCCTAGCGAGGCAGCTGCCTATTCTTTATAATAGCGAGAAGAAGGCAAAATCTGTCGGATGTAAGATTGAAGACATGCGCAGTCGATTGTGCTTTTTCTATACGGGCATTCCGGGGTGCTTGTGAATGCACGTGGAAATATCGATCGATCTCGAGCAATAGTCCAGCTCAGCTAGAAATCACGATAAATGAGGTGAAATATGGATGTATCTAGTTACTTGTGGAAGTATTCATGAAGGTCATGAATGGTTTAGTAATGACTCTCGAGGAAGACAAGAGATTTTTATGTGTTTGGCTGTTCTATTATGTGAGCAATTTTGCCGATTCGCGTATGGAGGTGCCAAGATATCGATCAAGTCCTCCTTCATGAGATCATTTTTTTGTCCCAAAGTATTCAGCAGCAGTGAAGTGTTAGGCAAAATTACTTCCATTCGGAGTAAACTGCCGACTGCAGCTTGCTAGTGTCGGGAAGAAAAGAGAGGAAACTGTGAAGCCAACCTGCTTTAGCTTGCGTTATGTCGAAAGCGAAACCACAGACAAATCATTCACAGTATTCTTCGCCCGTCGAGGCGTTAAACGCGATCGTCGACTCAAAATCTCAGCCCGTTGAGTTAGATAATTCGACCACCGGAGTTACATGTGCCGTCGAGGCGAAAGAAAAGCTTGCAATCATGTTGTTCTGTGGATTTTGATTTCCTTGCTTTAATGCGATTTGATATGACCTTCGATGTCACGTTGCGTGACGACCCAAGTTTCGGTAAACTCACAAATTCGTGTAATTAAAAACGTCTCATTTTCACTTTTACTGGCAACGTTTAGCATAAAGGCTAATTTTTAAAAAAGAATACTTGTGGAAATCCATCTACTTAAGGTTTCCTGGGTCTCTTAAACCAAACTTTGTTCTCTGGACTTTGTCGGGTTTTCTGACAAAGTCCAGAGAACAAAGTTTGTTTTGTTACCTTCGTCAACTAAAAAGAGATCATCTCTTAAACCAAGTTGTAGCATTTGTTACATTCTTTTCTCGAGTGAAGAAAAATATTTTGGGGCACTGTTGTTGTTTCACAAAATGCCTTTAAAACTTAACTAGCTACACCAACTCCTATTACACCGTTTATTTCAGTATTTCCTTCAAGCTCTGACGCCAGCACTAACTTTCACATTGAAACTCCTAGTAATAAGTTAATAAGTTAGTGTTACTGTTGGGTTAGGGGAGGGGTAGGTACGCAGTTGATCCAATTCGTCTTATTGAAATTATATAGCGCGAGACCAGAAGCTTATCACTTAGAAGCGTTTAACTTCCCCTATACGTTTGAAACTATGCTGCGGATTATTCCCGACCAATGAAAATCACTTTCCAATTTTTGCCCATATAAGGAAACTCTGAAAGCGCGCTCTTCGCGAACTCCTCGCGTGAATCTCTCGCAAAACAAACCTGTTCAAAATGGCGTTTCAAGCGAAGAAGCTGTCGGCCATGAAAATAAGAAAGATTTGTGTGTCGGGAAAAGCATTGAGAGAGGAAGTTGTACCTGAAAGAGTCTCTGGTGAGTTGGCCCTGAGTCATGTGAAGTCCGCGTGAGTTCGCGTGTTTTCCGCGCGAATATGACATATCCACGCGAGAGCCCTTGCTCCATATTAGGAAGTTAAATTTGATTGGTTCGGAATAATCGGCAGCATTGAACCAGGGTTAAACGCTTCTAAGTGATAAGCTTCTGGCGAGACTTAGTGCTAAACAGAGAGCAGGGTGGGGCCTCTTTGGTTGTAGAATCACTTTATGACTGTTACACAACGTAGCTAATGTAGAGCGTGGATTGTCGCTGAGGAAGATGGCGGACCGACACGTCGCGTAATAAGTATGGCATCTATTGTGGCCCGAGCTTGGGCAACGTACCAACAGCTGCTCATAACGCACCCCTGGAAAACTCAAACTATTGGAACAGGTAAGAAAGAAAAATCAAACAAGTTGAATGAAACGGCAAAAACAAAAAAACATCAACAACACCCAATGCGGAAATTATGTAACATACCAGTGTCTGATTCAAAAGAAACTTTATTTTGTAGAAGCAATGCAAAAAGCACCTAGTATTAAATTTTATCATAGATCCCAATAAACTGCTT
>JAHPZR010045227.1:0-15000 GCA_019787425.1 Platygyra sinensis | reverse complement strand
ACAGGTTTATTACTTCTGGTTCTTCAGCCACTCCAAGATCTTGAGCCTCTTTTTCTAGATCCCCATACCTGCCGAGAAGAAATATTGAGGTCTAAATTAGCTGTTCTCAACAACTAATATAAGAGAAATAAATGGGAGCCCGTGCACTGAGGAGGCGGGGGTGGCTCTGAACCCCCTTCGCAGAAATTTTTTAAACTTTGCAAAAAGTTGCATCTTATCATGCTGATTACAATTCGATAATAAAAAATGGGGGTCACCGAGCTCGTTTTTGAGTTATAAGCGCTTAAAGGTAAAATTAAGGGTGTTTTTAGCAGGTCATATTGCTGCTATGGTAACATATTGTGCCACAAAAATAACAGCAACTTGTTCACCGATAACTGGGTAGTTTGTTGATACCATGATTGTGGCATTAACCGATAAAGAGTGGTTATAATGACCTATCAAACTTTAAGTCTTGGAAAGTACTGGAAACTGCTTTTAGCCACCTTAATATAGATGTGGCTTGCCTAGATTAGCCCAGGCTATCTGCAGGCTCACACTGTTGTTATCATTTTTTTTTTTTTAAAAATTAGAATTTAAGTGTTAAGTATAATGTGGGTATAATTTTGTAAAATTATAAATATACGAATAATAATAAAGTTGTTGTTGTAATTGCTTGGAAACGGCGTTCTTCTTAAACAAGTTACTTACCAAGGAGCTGTTTTTACATCTTCTTTCTCATATTCTTCATTGACGCAACGACCCGCTTGCCTGACTCTTTGTAAGTCCAGTTGATACAAATAAGACGGATTGAATGCCAGCACTTTCTGTATAAACGAATCCCTTTCTTTTCTGTGAATAAAACATTATCGTTGCGATGTTAATGTTGGGGCGCAAATATTTCATCTCACAGTCTTACCCGTTATTCGAGCAATGCTAGAAGTCCGTTTGTAACCTCGTTCCCAGGGTCTCTCATCTTATCGCCCCCTGGGGCGAGCGCAGAGAGACCCTGGTTGGCTTTGGTCACGTGTCTCCTTGCTCGCCCCAGGGGGCGGTAAAATGAGAGAACCTGGGAACGAGGGTGGTCTGATTGCAATGCGGTGGAACCCCACCTTATTGTCACCTAGTTAATGAGACTTCCTTTTCTAATGTCCCGGCAAAACGCCCACAGGTTTTCTTACAAGAGAATACCGTTAATGTGGCTAATATAGACAGTTTCTTAAATCTTAACTCGTACATTGTGTATAGTACTTAATTATTTTACCCCGCTTGTACGGCCACTTAACTAATTATGTTCAGTCATCTTTCAATTATTAATATTGTATGTACTGCATGATTGAAATCTCAATTTTGTTAAAAATTGTATCTACATTCCGATGCTTATTAAACAAAAATTGTTCAGTAGTGCAATTGTAATATATCTGTTAAGACGTCAGTCAATTTAGAGTGGTCATGAGATTTGACCCCACCGGCCCATTACTTCGGCCGCGCCGTTAATAGGGCCAAATTTTCATGGCTCGTTAGTGGCCCTATTGACAGGGTTCCACTATAATACTACTTGAAAATGCTTTGAAATCTAACTCTTAGTCAAAGATTCCATGATCAAGGCATGGACTGAAATTAACTTAAGATAAAAAAAAGAAACTTGTAGGTTCTCAATAAAAAAACAGCAACTTTCTGGATCTAATCGAGTTACGTACGTTTTTGAGAACTGAGGAGTAACTTGCGGAGAACCCTGACATTGGGCGCTTTCCATTCGACCTAACATTCCGAGATTTCTGGTCCGAAACTGAATGGAACTGTAAAAATTCCGGGAAAAGTTTTCGAAAATTTAGGAATACGTTTTGAGTGCACCCTCTTTTCCGGAAAATAGGAATAACCGGAAAATTCAGTTCCATTCGACCATTCTTGCTCGGGTCTAGTTTCTCCGAGCCTGGAAATCGAATTCAACATGGCTGATGCAAAAGCTACTAAACGTAATATTAGTGCTCTATCTGACAAACGACTGAAATATCTTAGTTCAACATCGTTGCAGCGATATGCCTCAACACGCTTTAGTGAGTACTGCCAAAATACCGGCTTGATCTACGTGAAATGTGAGCATGCTGTGAACAGCTCGCTCGTCATTCGAAATCGACTCTTGAACTCGTCAGGAAAATAAAAAGGTATCGTACCCTAAAAGTAGTCGCGGACTCCTTTTAAATTCTGACGATAAAAGTTATATTGTCACCCTCACCTAATTCATGGTTTATTTCAACTTCAGCGTCGTCTTTCGAGCAACCAGAAACTGAGCAAGTAAACAAAGGTAAAAGAGACCTCCGTTTGATTTCGTATTTTCGCACGAAACTTGGAACTTGATGACCATTGACCTGGAAAGGGTTAGTCCAAGGAATCGGAAAATACTGTTCCATTCGTCCCATGGAATACCCGGAATTTCAAACCGGAAAATTTGGTCGAATGGAAAGCGCCCATTGACTGCATTCAAACGCTCCAATCTTCATACCAATAGGCTATTTTCGAATTGTGCAGAAACAAAAGAACAGAGTCGAGGTTCAGGGGAATAATTAGCATTTTGTATTGTTCAAAACAAAGGAAAATGCAAATTATTCCCCTGAACCTCGACTCTGTTCTTTTGTTGCTGCACAATTCGAAACTAGTCTATTGCATGCGCTAACCACTAGACATGCATCTGTGTAATCACGTAGCGCTTTACTCGTGTGTTAAAAAATGTTTAGTACACTATCAGTCTTGTCCCCAGGCTTTTTGTAGTTGGCGGGGTGCATAGGGAGCCTGAGTCTCGAACAGTCTAACAAGTCACGTGATAAGCTAGACTAATCAGCGGCCTGGTGACGAGACAGGCACCTAATCGTAGCTTAATTCAAACTTACCTGTTAAACTGGTTTAGTTTCTTTCTAACTCGCTCAGCAGACTCGGCTTGAATCTTCGTAAGACCTTCAGAGATCATCTCTGACAAGGCACTTTCAATTTTGGGAGACTTTTTTATTCTACAGAGAACGTGTCTAAATCACTGATATGTGAATATTTATTTAATCTTGCACTCAAGTCACTAGGTGACTTTGTAAGAATTCAAATGTAAATCTGAAAGTATGCTATAAATCTTCGTTGAAATATCTATGTGAATTTTTGGTGTAATTTTAATTTTGTAGTTATTAATACCACCATTATTTTTTTAATCCTTAAGCTTACAACTCCAAATCGCGCGTGTTAAAAACCAGGTGCGATCTCGGTACGATTCGGTGATTCAATGAATTCTAGCGATATGAACTTGCAGCTGGTTACGCCATGGGCGAGACAAAAAAAGCCTGTGTAAAAGAACTTGAATATAATATGTTTAAACTCTAAGTGTTCTCTAAGACATGAGCCCAGAAGCGCGAATGGTAAATCATAAGTAACTGTTTTTCAACTTTACATTCTCTGTTTACATTCTTAAAGGGACACAGTCAGCTTTGTGACTGCGCTGACCTGGACACTAGTTTTTTTCACTTTGAAAACCTGAAATCAAAGTTCGTCTAGAAATCCGCTTCATATTTCCCAGTGTTTTGCTTGATTTTCAATCGTTTACTGAAAAACCTGTTTTTGAGTGTCCTTTAGCTCATCCTATGATATTATTTTTATCATATCTGGTTAAAAACAGTGTTTATCGCATCTCCGGTATATGCAAATTAGCTATGGAATGGTATGTAATGCGCAAGTGCACCAGCTGACTGTGTCCCTTTAATTATTTACAAAGGAAGAAATCTCTTAGGTAAAAACAAGGCCAACTGAAAATTAATGCAGCTTTACCAGGTATGTCGCCAAGAACATTTGGCTTCCAACAGCAACTTTACTGAAATCTCAGTCAACGCCCTAAAGCTCCTTGACTCTTTCTCCCTTATTTTGTCTTGATGTAAGACTGGTATTTAAAGCTTACCTTCTATTTGGAAGTGTGTCATTGGTGCAGTTCTCTTTGTTTTTTATTTATTTCACCACGCAGAGCATGAAAAAAAAGTTGTCAAATTGAGATAAATTAAAATATTAGTGACTTATACTGAATACATATAGCAATGTCTCTAATTTGGTTTGCTCATTTAACTGTAGTAAAACGTAAAATGCTTTAACAAAGTAATATTTTCATTCACGCCTAAATATATTTTCCAAAGCGATTTCAACGGAGCCTCGCAATCATTACCAAAGACATGCCAAGGACTTTTAATGATAATCAATTTCCCTTGCATTTATGTATCTTGTTCCTGTCACTTAAATACAACATGCACATAATTCATATGGGTGTTGCTTTGGCTGAGCTCTGTTTGCTGGGCAAGACCACTCGACACTCCCAAGTGGGATATATTGGCCACAGAGGTGGCCGTTTATTTTGATAGCAAGCTTAGGAAGCCTAAATTACAAACATATTACTGGAAAGTATTAGCTCAGGAAAGGTGAGGGAGAAACCGCCAGATAATACAGAAAATAGGGAAAATGGGGTGTCTGGAGGGAGGGAAA
Source organism: Platygyra sinensis (assembly GCA_019787425.1). NCBI lineage: Eukaryota > Metazoa > Cnidaria > Anthozoa > Scleractinia > Merulinidae > Platygyra > Platygyra sinensis. The sequence goes on along the minus strand of JAHPZR010045227.1, from coordinate 10,518 downwards.
ATTCCCTTCACTTGCCGAGAATGCTGAACAAATGAGAAGGTGTACCACATTTAGCAATATCTATGTCCCGGATGACAGAAAAACCCGCAACCAAGTACTGGGTCTAGTTACGTCACAAGCTACATGACATCATTTCTTTTGGTTAAATAAATTGTGTACGCAAACGTAGGAAACGACTAAGGAGTGGAGACATTTTTTTCCGCTAGCTCCCCGTGGCTTGTGAAAATATTTAGTTTAACTTTGGGAAAACCTCGCTAGTTCACTTTTACATACTTTTCTCAGCCGCGGCAACCTGGTGCCAAATAGGAAGTTGTTCCGTCACGTGACTCATTGTGGATGCGTACGGTGCCTGTTGTGCACCATATCGTCTATAAATAATAAAAAAAATGACCATGTGTTTTATCGTTTTGTCGTGTCTAAACTATATTACCATTCACTAGATAGTCAGCGTGTCCTATGAATTTATCACGAATGTGATTACACGACTCTGGTTTTTCAATGTCGTTAAGGGAAATTAGCCTTACTCTCGTTTTCCAAAACAGAAAACAGTCAACAAAGCGTAGCCGGTCAGCCGATTAACTTGACTATCGCATGTATCTGGCTGACAGCGGTTTTTTACCAAAAGGTCAGCGTAGAATAAAAACCTTCGCAGAATTGCATGGAGATTTTCACATGACGTCGCTAAAATCCAAACTACAAAACTATTGATCCTCCTGAGATTTTACTGTCATGATGCATAAGAGCAGCTGAAAACTAATATTCATACAAGTTTTCGGTCCAAATGGGTTCTTGGTTCTGTGATAGACTACGCTTGAATTTCTACCCTTTTGCATGACTTGGCATTTACACGACCGCCGAGAGAGCTATCATGTTGGATAAAAAAGTGACTTATTTAGGGGGATTTGGCTATCTGAGCAGCTCATGTATTATAAAAAGTATTATTTTAATGTTTTTGAGTTCCTGGAGAGATAAATTCACGCTTTTGTAGCAAAACTCAGGGAGAGATGTTTGTGTTGATTTCCGGCCGCCATGTTGGTGCCCATCCGGATGACCACCAGCATGCCGGCGTCTCCATACAAATCTCTATAAATTTGGGTAAAAAATTCCCCACAGTTGTTGTGGTCAGAATCTTGGCGAGGGTTTTTGCATATTTACCTTCTTTCTTTTCCCAGATTTTGAACTCTATCTATCGCACGGTTTCGATTTTCATTTTGATCTATTATGAATGGCGTGACACTGAAAACAAGCAATGGCTATTGCTGTATTTTTATGAAAAACGAATACTTTTTGCGTGAAGGATCAAGAGGGCGACAGAAGCAAAAGAACAAGCAAGTGACGGAAAGACTGCAATTAAATGACACCTTGTCAATATTCTAACATGGCTCCAAGGCTTCCATGTAAAAGATGTGAACTTTTTAAGTTTCTCTTGTCTCTCAATGTCCAAAGGAGACTTCATAACAGAGAAAACACTACGAAATATAGAAATTTGTCCTGAAAGCCTCGGAGCCATGTTAGAATATTGATATATCGAACGTGATCTACTAGGATCAACAATTTCAACCGCAACCGCTTTGGGTTTATACGGTTGTCATTTCTCAATAAAACACTTTTTCAACCGTTTCCGGTTGAAACGCGGTAACTCCTGGGACCAGTCCTTACAAGAGCTGCAATCACGTGACACAATCACGCAATATGCTTTTCCAACCGTTTCAAACTGGTCTGAGGCCGGTTGAAAAAGTCGATCAAACAGACCAACGGCTGAAACCAAGAGAACACGATCGAAATATTAAGTTTCTCAGGGAAAAAATTTCTTTGCACTTGACCGCTGTTCGTGTTATTTTCTTTGGACTTGTTCTTTTTCGCCTGAAGGCCGACGCGACAAGTTATAGAAGCCTTAGTTACTATGTTACTAACCTCATTCTTGTGCCACCATACACCATTTTCACTGAATTCAGAAAGCTTGTTCTGGTGACACCGCCCCTGGTGCCCGGTTCAGCTGGGCCACCCTTGCCCAAAGAAGCCTGGAGGTGAGATGTTTTGTCTCTAGCTTCCAACAAATCTTCCCACGTTTCAATTTTATCAGATGTTTCTCTTGGTCTGTTGTTTGAAATCAATGATTAAGATCAGAAACTACTCGAAATAAACGTTGGCTGAAATATTTCTCTGGGCCTACGGTGAGTTTTTTGGCAGCTTGTATTGTTTGTTTATCTATGCTGAACTGAGCTAACCCAAGCCAAGCTTAGATATAGTTATGTAACTGAGATTCATTCTTGCAATGTGCATGCAGTTTGTGCCGCTTCCTCAGAGCTAGCATAATTCCTTTAAAGCTGTCACCTCGTTAAAAAGGACACCTCCTTATGAGAGCCAGCCGTTTTTTGTCTTAGCGTAATGCCCATACATTTTCTTATATATTACACACAACTAACGGCCATATTCTAAAATCCTTGCCTACATGATCCTCTAAAATTTTACCGCATCACTGACAGACACTCAGAAAAGCTATGCACATCTTTCCATTGTTAATATTATTTAAACTGATTGAATTTTAGACTTTTTTAAAAATTTATATCTGCATTTAGAATGCTTAGAACGGTTGTTTAGAAGTGCAATTGTGATTTCTGTCAAGAAGTCACCTAAAATAGACCAGTCACGAAATTTGACCCTACCCCGTTTATAGAGCCAAAACGTTAATACAGTCGAATTGTTCCATAGGCTCGATTTCCGCCGCTCTCTCGTGTCTGGTCTATCGAGGGAGGAGCGCGGGCTCATTTTCCCAACAGCGGCTGGTAATTGAGCCTAGTTTTTCTATTGTAGTTTTAGGAACGTGTGACTGGAAAAAAAAAAAGAAAAAAAATTCCCAAGGTACCTTAATTTACGAGCGAAGAGAGAAGTCCTGGACTCGATCGGACCCGTCGCAGTCATTCCAGGGCGGAACAAGGAAGACGGTGTATCACTCACGAAACTGGAACGAGTGTTCATGTAAGGAGAAACTTGATGATCTTGCTCCATACGGGATACTGTGACATCAGTGGAGGATCTTTGATTGGCCCCACGCGACAGAGGCTGAATTTGGGTCATATTCCTTGTATGCCTTTGAGGCCTTCCTTTTAGATCTGTGTGAACCTCCGTTTTGAGTGCCCTAAGGAAGGTTCTTGACAAGGGATTCTGGAAATCAAAGTACATGCAAGGCTCAATGTAAGCAAGAAGATAGCATTATCTTTGGAAATTGCATGGCGAAGGGGATTGGTCGTAGCTTTATGGGTAATGTGTATCAGGCAATTTATGGCGTACCATCTTCAGAGCAGAAAGACAAAATATAACCTGTGCGAGTTTTGGCTGTGCGTTAGGTTCCAAGTTTGAAAACGTGGCGGGAATTTCGTCGATGGTGTAGACAAAAAAACTTTACGAACTTTATAATGCTTTCCCAATTTTCCCTGTAAGTAGCAACATTTTAACGTCAATAATGGAAAACTGGTGAATTGTTTTCCTGGAGAATCATTTGTTTCTTCGGACAAAATAAGTCTAAAGAAGGATTCCGAACCCTTCATTTCTCCGCGGTATACAAGAAATTTCGCTGCAAAGATGCATTTTTTTTCCCACAAACCCTCTTTATATACTGCATCCACATTATGAGCAATCCACTGAATATATAAGCAAAAGAGTCTCTTAGCAGGCATTAGGAGGCTTGTTTTATTAACACTGAAAACCCAAACGCAATTTATGCTTGGTGCAAGTGCAAATAGATCAAGCAAATGACATCCTCCCATGCCTAACTAGCAGTCTGCTGTGTTTTTTTCCACTGTTTCAACCTTGAATTGACCTGAGCCCGCAAGTAAGGCTAGGGATGCATAGAAAGCTGCGCAGTACATTTTTCAGTTCTGAACAATTAAGGTGATTCCTCTGTATTGCATGATTGCGCATCCATACTGCGCACGATTTCCACGTCATTAACGCGCGCAAATGAGCGCATGCACGTACACAGCGAATAAGAAATTTCCCTCAAGCTAAGCTCGATGACGGAAAAGATGCTCGTTTTTTTTAAACGAGAATGTTGACCTATATTTCTATTGCTTAATAATAGTGGACATATTATCTTCTTTAATTTAACAAAATTTAAAACAATTTATCGGACGGTAAAAAAAGGAAAGCGTGCAAAAAACCTTTACTCTGGGATGTAAAAAGAAAAAAGAGGTAAAAAGAAACGGGAAGTGAGCCCGATATATATCGGAGGTTACCCTATCAGCGCATTTCGCAATTTACACTACTGGAGAGAGCATTTCGATCAAAGCCACGCGGAGTTAGCTTTTCTCTTTCTTTTGCTCTTGTTTTTCTTTTCTTTTTTCTATTTTGTCTTTGCTTATACCTTTTTTATTTTGCATCTTGTGAAACACAAAGAAAAAAACGTTTGGAATGTAAGCGAATTGGCAAGTTATTGAGTTGTTTTTATTTTCCGCGCGCAGGATGACGTAAGTAACCGGAAGTGAAATTTCACCTCCTTAGAACATTCAGGGAAAGTTTCAAAACAATTTATCGGGAACTTTAATTTCTGAGGAATCACCTTATTCATAATAAATAGTACACCATATAAAAGACATACTCGGGGAAGTCGTACTGAAGTACAAGAGCATGGCTAAACACGAAACTGTTAAAAAGAGTCAAAGTGGTTCCCAAAAATTAGGTAGAGGTAGTTCCAAAATAAATTAATCACAGGGGCAAACATAACACCCTTTAACTGTACAGGTCAAAAGCAACACGAACGATTCGTGTAAACGCGGGAAGACTCACGCCAATCATATTTATTTTGTGTTGACTTTTTTCATCTGATTGGTTAAAAAATAGACTTCATACTTGCCCTAATTGGTTAAAGTAAAAAGCACAAATTACACGAACCAATCAACCAACGCGAAAACTTAAATCCTCTCGCAAGCGTGTTACCACCACTCACCCTAGTTCTTAAATCCCTCGTCCTTAGGTGATAAACATAGCAAAGTAAAGTGTACAGATTGCTGAGTTTTCCGCCAAAGTTTCGGACATGACGGTCGTGTACATCTCTGGAAAAAATAGAACAATTAGCTCGCCTTTATACATAACTGAAGAAAATTTACAACGTTAGTCACAACACAGAGAAATATGAAGTTAAGATTGCCACATGACGTCTTAATATTCATTCCCAGTCCACCCTCACACATGAGCGAGACGCGATGACGTCACGTTGAGCGCGCTCGTCTCCGGATCGATAAATGGGAACAAACGAGCTTGATGCTGGGTTATCCCTGCGATGGACTATCATCCCATCCAGGGGCGACAGGAAGTATCCTTAGTCGCATCATGCTATTGAAACCGGGATAAACTTCGCCCTGACAAAAAAAAAAATAATAATAACAATACTAGTAATAATAATAATAATAATAATAATAATAATAATAATAATAATAATAATAATAATAGTAATAATAATAATAATAATAAAATCAAACTTTATTGAGAAATAAAACTCGAATTCTAACATGTATCCATATGGAACTTAATAATAATAATAATAATGATAATAATAATAATAAATAGATATAGCGCCATATCCACTAACTGCTCTATGGCGCTTTACAATACTATATTAAAAAGATAATGACTACATTAAAAATGTAATGAAGGTAAAAAACATTAAAAAGATAATTAAGACAAAAATGATATGAAATTACAAATTATTTGCAAAAAAGCTTTTTTGAAAAGGTAAGTCTTCAGACTTTTCTTAAAAGTAGCTAACGAAATACCAGGCTGTCTCATATGAATGGGCAGAGCATTCCACAACCGTGGAGCAGCCACTGCGAAAGCTCTGTCATCAGAAGTCTTTTGAATAGACCTTGGCAACCAGAAGAGACTGATGGGTCACTTAATTAACTCGTACGCAGACTTTATCTTTCCCGCACCCTTCCATATGAGCCTGAGAGGAGACTGGTAACTAACCTACCTTTGATCAATATTTTCTTCCTCGTTATCCGATTTAATCTCGTTATGGAAGGCGGGAATTAGCTCATCTGCCATAACAGGCGCATCTATTCGCTCAGATGGCCTGTACTTTTGGACAATCTTTCTTAGTTTACTTGGTGTTATGCTTGAGCATTTCCTACGATGATCCTTCCAGGTCTCAGCTACCTACAAGATATTTTCACCCACTAAATAGGCCGTATAGTTATTCTCGGTATAGGACTGGAACTAGCTTTAAACCGAGGCTAATACGGGGGAGTCATTATCTCTCTTAAGGACGGTGCCTACTAAATACAAAGGTTTTTGCGCCAAGTTAGGACCACGCGGAAAAAGTAGATATTTGCAAGGGCTATTAGAATCCACAAAGAAAAATAGGGGTAGCCACGCATTTTTTCGAGATGATTAGCCTTGAATCTCAAGAAAAATGCTGACATCAGCATTTTTCTGAAAAAAGCGGGAAACGATATTTCTTCACAGATTTCCTTAGAATTCGCCTTTACATACAGAAAGGCAAACACATTTTAAAAGATCTTTAAACTACATGGCAAATGGTAACATTAAAATCATTTTTGTTACGTTTTTAGTAACAAAATCGTTGCAAAATCGCTTTTAACGTCTCTGACAGCCTTCCTCTGGTTCAGCTAAAATACAGTCTAAATACTTTTTGCTCACGACCAGAAACTAATCACATGTTGAATAGGCTTGCCGCTTCCATTTCGCAACAAAAAAGGTAGGGGTCACCACGCGTTTTTTAAAGTTATTGATCCTTTTTGAAAACTTTTACGGTGCCTGTTACATTTTTTCCTGTCACCTCCCCAGTAAGTAAGACATTTGCGTGTTCTGCGCGCGCACTACGCCATCTGCAAGTACATGTTTGTAGTTGGATTTCAGTGTAATTTTCGAAAGATAACAGCCAGATTTTCAGCTGGAGGACGTTAACAGTTAGTGGCTAGCAATATGCTGCTATTCTGGTCTCCCTAGTTTAAGTACAGGTTCATTAAAATTGATTTGGTCACCGTAGGAAAATTTTGCTTTAATTTTAGTCGTGTGCTTGGTGGCGTAGTTGCTTGCGTCAAATTGTCAACCCCAGCGCGCGCGCGCTTAAACTATGGCTTGCGTGATGCGCAGAACGTGTGCGCACTAACAAAAGTAGGCACCGTCCTTAAAGAAATAGAAAACATGTACCGTATTTCTATCAACTTTTAGTATAAATTTACCGAAGTCTATTGTGAATCCGTGAATTTGATTGGCTATATTACCGTCGACTATCTGCTGATAGTCAATAGTTACGCATCAGTTCACATCACGCATCACGTTTAAACCTGATGTAACGTAATAAAACAGTTCTTTTCTACGCGTTACTTGACATTTTTTTCTTTTTATGCAATGAGACTACAGTAAATTTATACTAAAACAATTAGACTACTCGCCCTCGTTTTCTACGAGCGATATATCAATATTCTAACATGGCTCCGAGGCTTTGAAGACAAACTTCTATATTTGGTGGTGTTTCCTTTGCATCTAAGTCTCTTTTGGAGGTTGAGAGACAAAAGAAAAGAAATTTAACAAGAACTGCAATTTTCACCCGAAAGCCTCGGAGCCATGATAGAATATTGATTTATCGAAAGTAGCCTTTTGTACCGAAAATAACGACTTTAATTTCCACTTTATTACCGTCAGAGAAAGCGTCAGATTCAGATTCAGATTTTTATTGTGTGCACTAATGGATCGCATGGATAACTTACATGTTGACAAATCTGTTGCAATTTTTTTTCCAGTTTAGTCCAGGAAGTCGAAACTCATTCATGTAATCACAGATTAACAAAATGAAAAACTCGTTTTCATATTTGACGCTTTAATGTTCAAAAATTTCAAACCCTGACTTGGTTTACTAAAACCGAATGCCTCCGTGAAACATTCCTCTAGTGCCCAGACTCCACTCTACTGAGCCTATCTAACCATTTTCAGGTCATTCCCAGGTTCCATTCTAGAATACAAAGCACGTCTTCCCATCGTTTTAATGTCACGTCCAGACTCCACTCTACGGTATACAGAGTATGTCTTACCGTTGCCATAAGGTCTTCCTTTTGAACGCAATCTTGAAATCTCTGACCAGCTCTCACAGCTGGCAGTCTCTCACGGTACTGAAACAGCTTGTCATGTATTAAACTTGAGCCACCTTGATCGTGATTTGAGAAAGAAGGTCTCCTTTTTGATTCTCCAGATTTCTGTTTTAATCAGAATAGAACAGAGAAAGAGTAACCGTTAGTTCATCGTCGTGAGCACGACACTTAATTGTCACAGTAGCGCCTCTCTTCACCCTGGTGTATAAGGGTACCGGCAATCCTAATGCTGGGGCATCCCCGCGATGAACTAGCATTCCATCCAGGGGGGAGAAGAAGTATTCCCACTCGCTTCGTGCTAATGAAACCGGAATAAGCACCAGCCATGGGCCACTTGGCTCGTAAATCGACTTAACCTTTATAAGTATATACTAAAACAGTGTATAGCGTTGAACGCGCGCGCTGATTGGCCCGTCAAACTCCATATCCTTGGCTATTTACCTTCGAGCAACTCGGGAAAAAATGGCGTCCCGATTTGCATCCGTGACAAGTAAAGAAATCATTCAAATTATTTTTTTGTGGTGTATATTATCTCACTGTTTTAGCACTGTTTAATTTACCTCGCCGCCTGGCGGCTGGTAAATATCCACCGCTAGCCACCTCCACTTCGGTGAATAGTTGTTAACTATCCTTGCTATCCCGATGTTAAGGAAAGTTACAGACTGGCATTTATCCTCATTTGAAAGGTGAAAAGTAGTATATTTTTAAGGCCCGGATACACGGTGCAACATTGCACGCAATATTGCGCGCAACATTCTGTTTCCTAGCCATACATAGAGAACAAATAATAAAATTTCCAGCGCGTCCGTTTCGAGGGAAGATGGGTTTCGTAAAATTCTGCACTTTTTCAGAAAGTTGCTAATCTTGATTTCAATATATGTCCTGGGAAAGCGGCCCTTACTCAGCCCTTCCCTGGCCTCCGACTCTGGGCAAATATATAGAAGCGGCTTTAACGTGGAGTCACGAGGTATACAACTGCTTGTTTTGTTGACCTTCTGTTTGGTATTGTTTTCTCACCTTTTTAGTAGAAGTCTCTTTTTCCTCTTCCTTGTTTTTCTCTTTTTCCTTGGGATCAGCCACAACACTGTCGTTACACTAAAAGGAAAAGAATCAAATAGCTCAAGACTCGTGTTTTTGACCAGCAATAGGCCTTATTTATTTAAAGAGGGTAAAACACTTAACAGTAGTCATGAGACACTGATGACTCTGTGGCCTTCAAAAAAAAAGCAACTCAGAAAAAGTGCAATGCAACTCAGTTTTAGTTGGGTCATTTTATTTATTGTAGATAATGATTTGCTTTGATCTGATTTAAAATTACGTTTAACAGAGCTTCCCTGATTGAACTGAGCGACCCATAGTAAACCTTTTAATTAGCGTCTTGGGTTGACATGAATTTTCCAGATTCGCTTAACGGCGCATTTTATTTATGTTTGCACACTTTACACGAGCTATTTTCAAAATTTATGATTGCGAGGTCGCACTGTCGTCAGTTTGCGAAGCTTGTTACAAGCTTGTGAGCGCGCAGAACAGCTGAAGGAAAAACTTTAGCCAGGGAAAGCTGGTCTTTCTAACAACTTAGAATGATCCACTCAGATCTAAAGAGTTAAGACTGGTTTATAAGTAAAGTGAAAAATAACACAGATTGATTGAAAGTGCAGCTATCAACGTAACCGCGTTTTAGCGCTTGAAAAAAGCGAAAGTACCTGGTTTTGTTTATAACTATGTAACCAGAGTGGCTCTGGAAAAAAACAACAGAGCGTATACAGGAATGAATGAATGACACGCACTATAATGGCCTAGAACGATTAAACTAAATGAACATTCTTCATTACCAAACCTGGGAATATCTAGCAATTGATTGTGTTAAAATATAATGAGTTATGTATCACCTTCTCTGAGCTTTGGTCAAAGCCCACAGTACTGATGACCAGATCGCGCATGTCCAAACAGACCTCCCCAACTGAGGCGTAAGGCACATGAGCTGGAGTGTAAAATCCACACACACTCTGTTTGACATGGCGGTTATACCTATCTTTCCAGTGATCGTCTGTTAGTTCTGATCTGTAATGCCGATTCGTTCGGATTAGAACTTTTCTTTCGCTCCGAGGTGGTGACGGTTGGGTCGGCTCAGACCGAAAATTCTGTTTCAAACTACGAACAATATCCGCGTAAACTTGGTTTTCGGATTTCTGCAGCACGACCATGTCGAATTTCTAAAAAAAAAACTGTAAAAAAATCCAGATAAAATAATAAAATTTCTAGACTTTTTTGACTGATTTTTGCAACTAAAAAACTCGCATATCTGACATCCCCAAACAACTTCAAAACTTGCAGTTACCATAGGAACGTTTAGTGACGAGTAACGTGACGACATGTTACGCGAACTAAAACGATCTGCGCCCGCAGTTTG
>JAHPZR010045226.1:0-16488 GCA_019787425.1 Platygyra sinensis | reverse complement strand
CCAGGAAAACTCCAGCAAAAAGTCCTGAACTACTGACACCTCCTGACACTCCAGCAACCATCAACTTGGAGGACAGTAAGTTGAAAAAAAAATAGTGAATGAATATATTGTTGCTATTTGGCATACACTTGTTGAATTTTCATGATCTAAGACTGTCAATTGAAGGCTTCGGTGGAAAAAGGGCGTTAGGTTTTTTACTGAAAAGTGAACTTTGTCAAAAACGCTCCAAATTTCGCATGCATTTTTGTTTCCGTGTTTCAAACAATGTTCTGCATGTTTTTTCCCAGAAGTTTGCTTCCTTTTTGAGATATTACGTATGCAAAAAAAAACACATTTTTCCAAGGGCATCCTCTGGGAACCTTTTGTTGAATGGAAAACAAAAGAAACCTTTTGTTTCGCTAAGCGATGAAATCACTATAATACCTTAAGCTCTCACTACTGCTTCGTTAGCACAAGCGGATGAGGCGCTGATCGGGCGAGATTCGAATTTGTTTTGCCGTGACACCGGTTCGACACGAGGTCACTCAATTTTGTTTTTCGCTCTGTTCCTTTTCTTTTTTCAAAAATGAAGATATCTATTTTAAAAAAATGCGTATACAGCGGGAATCTGGAGAGATTTTTTTATACAGGTTATTGTGACGTGAGACAACACGTGAATTTCGATCGAGCGTCAAAGCAAAGAGAAGTGATGCATGATGCAGTACAGCTCTTTCGACTAATATCTTAAGCATTGTTTTTAAGTACCTTGTAGCCTGCCTGGTGGTTGATAGGCATCATAAAGCCTTGATAAACCCGTAAGTCACCAGCACGTTTTAAAGAAGCAAAACGTGTTCTGTAACTTCCAACGCAACTGATATCAGTGGCAAGTCAGTTATCAGCGTTCGAAGTCAGGTCGATCCAGGCAGCAAAGTCCAAGAGCAGTTCTTGTCTAAGAATAAAACCCTGTCGTGAGTTGTGGCCCATTTGCCAAGCATTGCTAGCTTCAAAGTTTGGAAAATGAGAACTGCTTTTAGACTTATAAAATTTTTCTTCCATCATCCTCCATGTTTACCCGCGCACGAGGTGTAACAGAACTTTCCCGGCATGCATTTCGATCACGTTCGGCAAGGCAAGACTCCGTAAATCACAATAATATTTAACTAATTACAGAGTGTGTTTTTTTCCTTTTTTATTCCAACATAATGGCCAACAAGAAGCGATCGATTGATTCAAAACATAGATCTGTGATCCAGGTTGCGTTGATTTTACTTCAAATCGGCATGATTTGTAGTGTTTTAAACTTCTGGGATCAGGGGCCATGCAGATGTAAGGAGAGAGACCTGTACGTTGCACAGAAGGGTTAATCTGTTAATCTGTCAGCCCTACATTTTTAAGCTTATACGTTGCAGGCAGTTAAAATGAAATAGAGATACTTGCTGTGACGCTTTAAAGTGAAATCAACATTTTAACCTATTTAGACCCCAAATTGCCGTTTTCGAGTTTACGTGCTGGGTGAAATGAACAGCTTGCTGGATTTGAAGTGAAATCAACATCCTTGCCGTCATGCCTTACAGCGGTTATCAGTCACACGCGCCCTTCAACGATTTTTTGCCCTTTCAAAAACTAAGTTTGGTGGACGTCAATCAAATGTATCCATGACAATATTCGTGTTCATTTCGTCGTGTCAGTTTCACGGCCATGTTCGTTCGTCGTTGGATCAGGAATAATCGCTCAGTTATTCTGTCAAAGTAATTTGCAATTTCGCTGAGATGGAGGGCTCTTATGCAGAGGAAACATGGTTTGTCTTTGAATTGCATAGCATAAACACTTTTTGCGAGCGAAACGTTTGTGAAGAAGGCGGCGCACGAAACAATTAGAGCCGTGAGCGATCCGCCAAAGAGAAAGTCGAAGAAAGGAAAGATAGAAGGTAGCTGAAAAAGTTGGCCTCTGAAATGAGTCGCTTTATGTGGAGATTGACTATTTATCAGCTTGTTATGGATGCAGATTATTTTCACCGCAGAAATTTTTGTCATTCGCCTTGCTAAAATACTGATAATCCCAGCATGCAGAGATCAATCTTGACGAGTTTCAAGCGTGGTTGGAATACTAGTACCAGACAGGCAAATTATATGCAAAGCAAACCGTCAAGAGAACCACACGGCACGTGGGAATGTCAGAAATAAAAAGGTAATGAAAGCCGCAAGAGATTAGCAGTTAGACTTTTGTAGTTCATTCTGTAATAAAGTTTATATTTATATTTAGTTCATTCTCATGTTGTTGTGGTTGTACAATGTTTGTAAATTTGTAGCTTCAAAGCATTGTCCGCGAGCGAGACGAACGAAAAGGCGCTTCAAACGATTTTATAAGTCTTACTTCTCAGTTTCTGTTTATCGACGAGCCAAGTAAAGATGATATGAAAGAGCAACTCGGATACTCTGAGAATTTGACGCCGTTATTGTCATGGAGACATTTGATTGACGTCCACCAAAACGTAGTTTTCGAAATGGAAAAAAATCGTTGGAAGGCGCGTGTGACTGATAACCACTGTAACATGAAATCGCGTAAAGTAAACTGGCTGTAATTTGAGTGAAATTAACGTCTTTGCGGTCGCGTGATAACGTGAAATCACAATAATATTAATGGTTTTAAAAACCTGAAATCCACATTTTTTAAGGTTACATCTTGATTGTTTTCCTTGGCCTAACACTGCACTAACCCTAACGCGTCCTGACCTTAACTCTAACGTTATCCGAAGCGCTAACCCTAACAATGAAGTGTTAGCGCTAACCCTAGGCAATAACCCTCACCCTTCAACGCTAACCCTAGTTTCAAGCGGTAACACTAAACGTTAACTCTAAGCCTAACCTTGTTCCGTAACCCTAGTTTCAAGCGGTAACCCTAGTTTCAAGCGGTAGCCCTAAGCGTTAACTCTAAGCCTAGCCTTGTTCCGTAACCCTTCAACGCTAGCCCTAGTTTCTAGCGGTAACCCTAACCCTAAGTAAAACCCTAAGGGTTTAAGTCCTTGCGGTGGCGTGATAATGTGAAATCATAATTTTAAGTCTCTGTAAATGACCTGATATCAACATTGTCTAGCTGGCGCATTGCGGGAAATTAACATTTGGCTGTAATTTGAGTGAAATCAACGTCTTTGCAGTCGCACGTTAACGTGAAATAAAAGTTTTAACGGTTTTAACCTGACATCAACACTTTTTGAGGTTACACGTTGCAAAAGATCAATATTTTGCTGGATTTTAAGTGAAATTACCGTCTTTGGGGTCATGTGCTGACGTGACAACAAATACAGGGTTTTTTGCATACGTAATATCTCGAAAACGAAACAAACTTCAGCAAAAAAAAAACATGCAGAACATTGTCTAACGCACCTAAACAAAACTGCATGCGAAATTTGGAGCGTTTTTGATAAATTTCATTTTTGAGTAAAAAACCTGACGCCCTTTTTCCACCGAAGTCTTCAACTGCAAGACTCATTATGATATCTCCAGCTTATAGCTAAGGCCCAATAATATTGTAGTCACTTAACATAACATAGGTGCACAATGAAGACAGAGAACTAAAAAAGTTAACATAACTTAATTGTTAACATAACTTAAAAGTTAGCATAACTTAATTGTAAATATTTCACAAAATTGTATTTTATAATATTATTGTCTATTTTTTGTTGTCATATTTTGCTATTTGTTAGTTTTCTCTCGGAGAAATTAGCTATAAAAGCTACTCTTAAATTCGAGACAAAATAAAGTTTATGTATGTATGTATGTAAGAGAGCATAGCATCTTGCATGTTATTAATTTTGTGTGTTGTAAGTAGTCTGGTAATGGCAGTGTAGTTTTCACTGTTAGTATTGTAAATGTGGTTTAATACCTCTGTATATAAATATATATTTAATAAAATGAAAAATATATTGCACCGCCACACTCAAAGGGTCGAGTCTGAATACAGGTACAAACATTTAGTAACTGTTGTTGCAGGCTATAAAAATGCCAGACTTTCCCCGTCAGGTTAACTTAAGGCAATATAAGAAAATGTCAACTGGGCAGAGACCTCAGAGCAACTTTTCTTTTTTAAGGCAAAAATGCAGACAAAATTTTTTTCCTTATATTGATTATTAGTACCATCAGGCCGGTGGGGACATGACATGTGTTTGATTGACAAGAGGAAAGCAGTTCTGATTGGAGGACAGGGAAGCAAACAACAGATGGCTAAAGATTCAGTTTGGACATTGAATATGTCACAAGGTTAGTATAAACATTGAATATGACCCAAATATCTTCACAAAGATCTCTAAGGATATGCTATTGACAAGCATTATTGAAGACCTTTACTGCACCAAGAAATCCTTGAAATGTAAATATTCTTCACAAAGGTTTTTGAGTGTACACCTTACAACCCTGATTATTTATAAAGTTTTCTCAAACAAGGCAACATTAAAAGTTAAAAATTCAGAACATAATTATTTTTTATTTATCTTTTAGCTCAGAATCTTGATTCCTAATGGGTTCAATGAACATTTTTTTTATGACTAATCCATTCATGTGTCTTCTGTTAACCTGCTTCCTCCAAAAGCCTCACTCCCTAACTCGCAATATAAACACACATACCCCCCCCCCCCCCACAATCTCCCAACCTGCTCTGATGAAGAGCTAATGCTTAAAACAACAGCTGCACAAACTTGCAGTGGTGCTATTTTATAGCCTTCATCAACATCAAGTTGATAAATAGCTATGTGTTTCACTTGTATGCCAAAGCAGTCCAAAATTTTCTTAGAAACTAATTTCTTTTTTTAATTTTAACCTTTATCCAAGAATGTATTTCTTGGACACAAGAGAGTTGTGAAGGAGGCGGTGCTGATAGACGAATAGGGCACACAGTCACCTATGACACAGAAAAGAAAGTGTTGTATGTCTATGGAGGATCAAAGACAAAGAGATGGTTCAGTGATGTCAACATTTTAGATCTTCACACAAATACCTGGTCAGCTGTCAAGGTTTGTTCATTTAAAGGTTCTTCTTAGATAAATTAAGTACAATTTACTGGTATGTTATCCAGTAA
This sequence comes from Platygyra sinensis, assembly GCA_019787425.1. Classification (NCBI taxonomy): domain Eukaryota; kingdom Metazoa; phylum Cnidaria; class Anthozoa; order Scleractinia; family Merulinidae; genus Platygyra; species Platygyra sinensis. The sequence continues at coordinate 11,439 of JAHPZR010045226.1, read as the reverse complement.
TGATATTTGGTGTTTTCATAAGCTAACACTGATAGAACCTTCTTGTATCTAATTAAGAAATAGAAAACATGTACCGTGTTTCTATCAAGTTATAGAAACACAAGTGGAAGTTTGGGAGAACGAGAAATGCTGTGGGAACACAAGCCGCAGGCGAGTGTTTCCACAGCTTTTTTGAGTTCTCCCAAACTTTCAAGAGTGTTTCTATGACTCGATAGAAACACCGAGTACATGTTTTCTATTTCTTTTAGAAAACACTGTGATGAGAAAAAGGAAAACACACGTGCTTTCTTAGGACTGTTTTCTAAATTTACTATTATATCAACTAGCTAAGGTTATTGAGTGGTGATGATTGAGTTTGCTTTTTATTTTACCCGAGTGTTTTCTTTGCTGTTTGCATTTTCTCACAAGCCACATAATTTACATGTAATTATACTTCAGAATATAAGGTATTTAAATCAGCAGTTACTTTGGATCTTGTGTACTTAAGGCTTCTGTTAGCCAAGTAATGGCCAACATGTCAACCAACATCGTTTGCCTCTTGAATGATACATATGTCAGCTGATACTCAGTCAACAAGCCACAGACACTCGACTGATACTTTATCAACAATTGGCTGATTAACTTTCCTGGCACTCGTAGATACTCCACAGTCACTTGGTCTGCCCTTGTTACAGAGTTCAACTTTCCCTTCCCAAATATGAAATTATTTTCTTTATTCAAATTTACGTTAAGTCCCGGCACTGGCTGTTTGAGCTGTATCTTCACTCTATCAACGCATTTTGTCCTCTGTGGCTAGGCAACAACACACAGCATACCACTGAAAGTCCATACATGACCAACAACAGTCCATTAATATGCCAGCAACAGTCAATCAATATGACACAGACAGTTGATTGTAACATAATGGTTGAGGTGTTGGATGTGTCAAGCATTTTTTTGTTACATAATTGCTCATTATACTGTGTCTCTTTTAATAGAAGTGCTGGAAATGTGCCATGTTTTAGGCTATTTTTCATTAATGCACACACTCACTTATAATACTCAAAACAACTCAAGTGTTTGGCCTAAATAATGACCAATCCAATGTTTTTCAGAGTATTATCACCTCACTCATGGGACTGGAAATACATAGATACGTTAAATTCTATGTTGATATGGAGAGCAGCACTGACAGTGGTGAGAGCACACGTCTCCCACCAATGCGGCCCAGGTTCGAAGCCTGGACCCAGCATCATAAGTGAGTTGAGTTTCTTGTTGGTTCTTGCATAATTGCTCTGAGGGTTTTTCTCTGGATTCTCCAGGTTTCCTCCCTTCACAAAAACCAGCATACCGGTATCTAAATTCCAATTCAATCTAGGAACAGTGAACAAAAAGCCTCTCTGTGGGATGTGCCACTGCAAATTCCTATTTAATTAATTTTATTTACTTATATGATAGCTACAGTTCAATGATTGCATTATCAAGTTGAAGTTTAGAATCAATCAAATCTAGTCAAGGCAATGCTGATCAAATAAAATTATTGTACTATTTGTACATCATTTCTCCATTAAAGTAAAGTCCTGAATATTATAATTGTTATATTAAATAACATTCTGGAGTGTGGCCACAGCAGGTATAAGATCCAGCTACAACTACTGAAATATAAATAAAAAATAAAAATGAATCACTTTGAATCAATCAAGTGTCAAAGTGTTTAGCACTGCCGTACTAATTGTGGACACTGAAATGGTAAACAAATATCGTAAATCAAATAGAAACTGGTTGAAAATCCTAACTGGCAGGAGACTGACCAGTTGGCTATTTACAAAGCATGGAGGAGTTGAATCTGGGACCACCAAACACAAATCCATCTAGTGGCAGGTAGGAGGATTTGAACTCAGGACCTCTGGATTACAAATCCAGTGCTCTAACCACTAGGCCATGCTGCCTCTAAAGTTCCTTTGTGAGACTTACCTAAATCTATAATAGAAACATCATTGAAACACTGTGGGAAATCCCAGCCTCCAAATATGACTAATCTGTCTCCTAACAAGGATGCCGAGTGACTACATAAAGTTGGAGAAAAAATCAGAGATAAACGATATTGAAATACCCATAACATTTTCAAACAAAATGTTTTGAAAAAACCAATGCTTAGATATATTCTGTATTTTGGGGTAAAACTGTGTCACATAAAAAAATATTAATTCAATTTAAAATCCGCCGAAAATTTAGCGTTTTTGCCCAACCGGAAGTCAGTTCCTTTAAGCATGCGCGTTTGATCTGTTTCGCGCTGTGAATGAGCAAGATCTTTGCGTGCTAGTTGTACGCGTCAGCTTTTGACTTGAGAATAAAGTTTATGCAAGAAAGCTCTCTTCTCTGGTATCGAGTTGATTTATGAGTTTCGTAGAACAATGCACAATGCTTAATCATAACCAGTTTCTGCTTTCGATTCATTCTTATTCTTTCTACCTGCTTGTTAAGTTTGCAGAAGTTTTAATTTTGAAAGGAAAAGCTGACGCGTACAAGTAGCTAATTTGCATAGTGGAGCGCGTGCACTTTCATGTCCGAGTCGGTGTCAAAAACTTGAAAAATATTCAGTTTCGCCATCTTTTGTGCTGAGATGCTGCAACAGTTTTCGCCAACGCTATAAAGCTACTAACGTCTTTTGTGTTTCTTCTGCAAAGTGAGATTTTATACTGGGAAAATAAATTAGACAAGAAATTTTTAGAACTCAAACAACAAGGTTGGTCAAAGAAAGCGATACCGTAACTTTGCTGATTATCTCTGTTGTCTTCCGATAATTCCAGCTGAACTTTCTCTTCCCTACTTTCCTTCCCGACATGAATCAGCCCATGTTTTTGTAATGTTTTGTATTTTAATCTTTTTTGGTTTAGTTTTGTTCTTTTAAAGTTTTAAAACGACTGTAATTAAACAATTAAGAGATTGTTGTCAAATTTTCCAGGTCGGCAAGTGGTTTTCTGGTCAGCTCACTATATGCTGACGTCAGTCACCGGAAGTGACATTTCACTTCCTTAGCAACGTGCGAAGATCCGTCAGTGGGCCCTTAACTTTAATCACAGACTGATCAGTACTGTCATTAATTTGACCAAATGAAACAAAAAATGATCGAATTAAGAAAAGTAGCAGATCTAGTTTTGGGAGGGATCTGGGGACTCCTCCCTCCTAAATCGGTGGAAATAGTTAAGGTCCAAAGGACTGAAAATGTTTTGGGCACCACTTTATAAAGAGGTCTGGCTCTGCCACTGAGGTAAGCAGATGAGGCCAAGTGACTTGAGGTGGCTAGCAATACATCACACCTTACTGTCTTTTCCCTCTCTCCTCTGCAGAGGCTCAAACGGGTTATTTCGGGTGGGGAGGATCTGCTGAGTAATGTAAGTGCAGGCACAGGGTTACCGGAGATGGTGGAAAGTGCGGAAGCCTCTGCCAGATATCACACCCAAGATGGCTGCCATCTGGGGGAGGCAATTTTCAGTGCACTACTCACTGGGTGGCCTGTGTACCTTGCATCATTAAAGATGGCATACAAGATATTTAGTTTCAGCCAGGCAGTGATGTCTAAGGTTTAGCTAAAACATACTTCAATGCTTGGAAATCGGGAAAGGTCTGTTGCACTCATGAAAACTGTTTTTCTTTTGTTTAGCTTTGAGGGACTGAGACAACACTATCGAATTCAACATTCTTGATCAAGATCGTGTTTGTGGTGATGAAGAAATGAAGCAAGAAAAAATGCACTCAGGAAACTCATGGCTACTGAAACTCTGAACAACATTGCAATCCTGTCTCAAAAAAGACAGGAACAAGTAAGTTATTTTAACTTTTCTCATGCTCGGCGAACTGAAAAATTCTTTCATGAAATCATGGGGAAAATTGAAGCTTCAGTCTTTTAGATAATTTACAACTGCAAATAATAGGAAAAAGCGAAATATAATACATATAGATTGCAAGAAGTTCATATTTACCATAAAGATACAGCTCTTGAAGAGAACAGTGAAACTCCGAATAATGCCAGCCATATTGTTACTCCAAGAGAAAACGACAACATGCACAACTACCTTCCCCCCGACAGGTTTCAGAGGGGCCTTCAAAGTAAAACACTTTTCTTTGTTTCTTTGAAAAATTATATGCAATTAGGCCTAAAAAAAAACCAAAAACAAATGCAAACTGTAGCCACATAATTAGCAATGGTTTCTGTGAGTTTCAAGCTGTCAAATTTAGCCAAAGCCGAGAAATCTATCAATGTATGAGAAAACGACAAGGGAGTATGAGAAATCGACATACATCTGGCAGAGGTTCTCCACCTAATTGATCCATATAATTTTGTGCCTGCAAACACTTTGCACAGCAGATTTATATAATGAACGTTTGAACCTCTGTGGAGGAAAGGTTGTCTTTGCCATTCTATCATTGGTACATACTTAAGTGGAAACCTCTAAAATGAAGAATTTCTTTCAGAACAGATTGACACAGATGCTAAATAAATGCCATGGTAATAACAACAGGTCACCATGCCAGTCCTTAATTTTGACCTTTTGGGACAAATACATAACAATGAGTAAAAGTGACTTTGATATAGCTACAATGATACTAAAAAAGTTTCTTTAGTAATTGGGCATTAGCTCCAACTAAGAGAACAATCTGTCAAGAGGGCTTAGACTGCCCCCCTAGCAAAATAAAATTATAAGGTGGCTCTGAACCTTTTAGACAGAGTTTACTTAGTAAAACAATAAGTCGAGATACCCTGATTTGGGGCTGGGTGGAGTCCCACTTGTGATGGGTTTGTACCAATTCTTTGCTGAAGTGTTAAAGATGTAAAGTTCATTGCTGCAGCCATCAGGCTGTGGATCAGGATTAGGGAACACTCCTCCAAAGACCAGGAGCTCTCCATTAAACAAGTTACAGCTATGATACGATCTGGTTGGTGCATTGCCTACAGCCTGCAAAGGAAATGGGACATTAAGCAAGATACACTGTTAAATCCTGTTAGAAGAATTGATGCCAGGCTCAAGGCAAATTTGAGATCAAACAATTAAATTTTTACTCCTAAAAATTGGAAGGTGTATTAAAATTAACAGAACTTGTAAATAAACAAAAAGCACCTGTCACAGAGTATTGGCTGACATTGTCAGTTGAGATCTCGACTGAGTGTCAATCAACATATCGACAGATACTCAGTCAGTATGTTGGCCGAGTGTGGGTGAGCATTCGTTGCCATATGTTCCAAGTAGTTGAGAGTCAACTTCGTGTGGCAATTGACTGGTTGGTATTTTGGTTAATCGAGTACGTTATAGATTTTTTTGTATTGTAACAAATAGTATTGACCTAGAATATTACTAATACATCTGGCACAGTCGCATTTATATACAGTAACAGTACACAGTACAATACATATGCCTTGGAAGCACTCACTAAACTTAACAATTTATGTAACAAAAAATGCTTGACACATCCAACACCTCAACCATTATGTTACAATCAACTGTCTGTGTCATATTGATTGACTGTTGCTGGCATATTAATGGACTGTTGTTGGTCATGTATGGACTTTCAGTGGTATGCTGTGTGTTGTTGCCTAGCCACAGAGGACAAAATGCGTTGATAGAGTGAAGATACAGCTCAAACAGCCAGTGCCGGGACTTAACGTAAATTTGAATAAAGAAAATAATTTCATATTTGGGAAGGGAAAGTTGAACTCTGTAACAAGGGCAGACCAAGTGACTGTGGAGTATCTACGAGTGCCAGGAAAGTTAATCAGCCAATTGTTGATAAAGTATCAGTCGAGTGTCTGTGGCTTGTTGACTGAGTATCAGCTGACATATGTATCATTCAAGAGGCAAACGATGTTGGTTGACATGTTGGCCATTACTTGGCTAACAGAAGCCTTAAGTACACAAGATCCAAAGTAACTGCTGATTTAAATACCTTATATTCTGAAGTATAATTACATGTAAATTATGTGGCTTGTGAGAAAATGCAAACAGCAAAGAAAACACTCGGGTAAAATAAAAAGCAAACTCAATCATCACCACTCAATAACCTTAGCTAGTTGATATAATAGTAAATTTAGAAAACAGTCCTAAGAAAGCACGTGTGTTTTCCTTTTTCTCATCACAGTGTTTTCTAAAAGAAATAGAAAACATGTACTCGGTGTTTCTATCGAGTCATAGAAACACTCTTGAAAGTTTGGGAGAACTCAAAAAAGCTGTGGAAACACTCGCCTGCGGCTTGTGTTCCCACAGCATTTCTCGTTCTCCCAAACTTCCACTTGTGTTTCTATAACTTGATAGAAACACGGTACATGTTTTCTATTTCTTAATTAGATACAAGAAGGTTCTATCAGTGTTAGCTTATTGAAAACACCAAATATCATTACTGGATAACATACCAGTAAATTGTACTTAATTTATCTAAGAAGAACCTTTAAATGAACAAACCTTGACAGCTGACCAGGTATTTGTGTGAAGATCTAAAATGTTGACATCACTGAACCATCTCTTTGTCTTTGATCCTCCATAGACATACAACACTTTCTTTTCTGTGTCATAGGTGACTGTGTGCCCTATTCGTCTATCAGCACCGCCTCCTTCACAACTCTCTTGTGTCCAAGAAATACATTCTTGGATAAAGGTTAAAATTAAAAAAAGAAATTAGTTTCTAAGAAAATTTTGGACTGCTTTGGCATACAAGTGAAACACATAGCTATTTATCAACTTGATGTTGATGAAGGCTATAAAATAGCACCACTGCAAGTTTGTGCAGCTGTTGTTTTAAGCATTAGCTCTTCATCAGAGCAGGTTGGGAGATTGTGGGGGGGGGGGGGGTATGTGTGTTTATATTGCGAGTTAGGGAGTGAGGCTTTTGGAGGAAGCAGGTTAACAGAAGACACATGAATGGATTAGTCATAAAAAAAATGTTCATTGAACCCATTAGGAATCAAGATTCTGAGCTAAAAGATAAATAAAAAATAATTATGTTCTGAATTTTTAACTTTTAATGTTGCCTTGTTTGAGAAAACTTTATAAATAATCAGGGTTGTAAGGTGTACACTCAAAAACCTTTGTGAAGAATATTTACATTTCAAGGATTTCTTGGTGCAGTAAAGGTCTTCAATAATGCTTGTCAATAGCATATCCTTAGAGATCTTTGTGAAGATATTTGGGTCATATTCAATGTTTATACTAACCTTGTGACATATTCAATGTCCAAACTGAATCTTTAGCCATCTGTTGTTTGCTTCCCTGTCCTCCAATCAGAACTGCTTTCCTCTTGTCAATCAAACACATGTCATGTCCCCACCGGCCTGATGGTACTAATAATCAATATAAGGAAAAAAATTTTGTCTGCATTTTTGCCTTAAAAAAGAAAAGTTGCTCTGAGGTCTCTGCCCAGTTGACATTTTCTTATATTGCCTTAAGTTAACCTGACGGGGAAAGTCTGGCATTTTTATAGCCTGCAACAACAGTTACTAAATGTTTGTACCTGTATTCAGACTCGACCCTTTGAGTGTGGCGGTGCAATATATTTTTCATTTTATTAAATATATATTTATATACAGAGGTATTAAACCACATTTACAATACTAACAGTGAAAACTACACTGCCATTACCAGACTACTTACAACACACAAAATTAATAACATGCAAGATGCTATGCTCTCTTACATACATACATACATAAACTTTATTTTGTCTCGAATTTAAGAGTAGCTTTTATAGCTAATTTCTCCGAGAGAAAACTAACAAATAGCAAAATATGACAACAAAAAATAGACAATAATATTATAAAATACAATTTTGTGAAATATTTACAATTAAGTTATGCTAACTTTTAAGTTATGTTAACAATTAAGTTATGTTAACTTTTTTAGTTCTCTGTCTTCATTGTGCACCTATGTTATGTTAAGTGACTACAATATTATTGGGCCTTAGCTATAAGCTGGAGATATCATAATGAGTCTTGCAGTTGAAGACTTCGGTGGAAAAAGGGCGTCAGGTTTTTTACTCAAAAATGAAATTTATCAAAAACGCTCCAAATTTCGCATGCAGTTTTGTTTAGGTGCGTTAGACAATGTTCTGCATGTTTTTTTTTTGCTGAAGTTTGTTTCGTTTTCGAGATATTACGTATGCAAAAAACCCTGTATTTGTTGTCACGTCAGCACATGACCCCAAAGACGGTAATTTCACTTAAAATCCAGCAAAATATTGATCTTTTGCAACGTGTAACCTCAAAAAGTGTTGATGTCAGGTTAAAACCGTTAAAACTTTTATTTCACGTTAACGTGCGACTGCAAAGACGTTGATTTCACTCAAATTACAGCCAAATGTTAATTTCCCGCAATGCGCCAGCTAGACAATGTTGATATCAGGTCATTTACAGAGACTTAAAATTATGATTTCACATTATCACGCCACCGCAAGGACTTAAACCCTTAGGGTTTTACTTAGGGTTAGGGTTACCGCTAGAAACTAGGGCTAGCGTTGAAGGGTTACGGAACAAGGCTAGGCTTAGAGTTAACGCTTAGGGCTACCGCTTGAAACTAGGGTTACCGCTTGAAACTAGGGTTACGGAACAAGGTTAGGCTTAGAGTTAACGTTTAGTGTTACCGCTTGAAACTAGGGTTAGCGTTGAAGGGTGAGGGTTATTGCCTAGGGTTAGCGCTAACACTTCATTGTTAGGGTTAGCGCTTCGGATAACGTTAGAGTTAAGGTCAGGACGCGTTAGGGTTAGTGCAGTGTTAGGCCAAGGAAAACAATCAAGATGTAACCTTAAAAAATGTGGATTTCAGGTTTTTAAAACCATTAATATTATTGTGATTTCACGTTATCACGCGACCGCAAAGACGTTAATTTCACTCAAATTACAGCCAGTTTACTTTACGCGATTTCATGTTACAGTGGTTATCAGTCACACGCGCCTTCCAACGATTTTTTTCCATTTCGAAAACTACGTTTTGGTGGACGTCAATCAAATGTCTCCATGACAATAACGGCGTCAAATTCTCAGAGTATCCGAGTTGCTCTTTCATATCATCTTTACTTGGCTCGTCGATAAACAGAAACTGAGAAGTAAGACTTATAAAATCGTTTGAAGCGCCTTTTCGTTCGTCTCGCTCGCGGACAATGCTTTGAAGCTACAAATTTACAAACATTGTACAACCACAACAACATGAGAATGAACTAAATATAAATATAAACTTTATTACAGAATGAACTACAAAAGTCTAACTGCTAATCTCTTGCGGCTTTCATTACCTTTTTATTTCTGACATTCCCACGTGCCGTGTGGTTCTCTTGACGGTTTGCTTTGCATATAATTTGCCTGTCTGGTACTAGTATTCCAACCACGCTTGAAACTCGTCAAGATTGATCTCTGCATGCTGGGATTATCAGTATTTTAGCAAGGCGAATGACAAAAATTTCTGCGGTGAAAATAATCTGCATCCATAACAAGCTGATAAATAGTCAATCTCCACATAAAGCGACTCATTTCAGAGGCCAACTTTTTCAGCTACCTTCTATCTTTCCTTTCTTCGACTTTCTCTTTGGCGGATCGCTCACGGCTCTAATTGTTTCGTGCGCCGCCTTCTTCACAAACGTTTCGCTCGCAAAAAGTGTTTATGCTATGCAATTCAAAGACAAACCATGTTTCCTCTGCATAAGAGCCCTCCATCTCAGCGAAATTGCAAATTACTTTGACAGAATAACTGAGCGATTATTCCTGATCCAACGACGAACGAACATGGCCGTGAAACTGACACGACGAAATGAACACGAATATTGTCATGGATACATTTGATTGACGTCCACCAAACTTAGTTTTTGAAAGGGCAAAAAATCGTTGAAGGGCGCGTGTGACTGATAACCGCTGTAAGGCATGACGGCAAGGATGTTGATTTCACTTCAAATCCAGCAAGCTGTTCATTTCACCCAGCACGTAAACTCGAAAACGGCAATTTGGGGTCTAAATAGGTTAAAATGTTGATTTCACTTTAAAGCGTCACAGCAAGTATCTCTATTTCATTTTAACTGCCTGCAACGTATAAGCTTAAAAATGTAGGGCTGACAGATTAACAGATTAACCCTTCTGTGCAACGTACAGGTCTCTCTCCTTACATCTGCATGGCCCCTGATCCCAGAAGTTTAAAACACTACAAATCATGCCGATTTGAAGTAAAATCAACGCAACCTGGATCACAGATCTATGTTTTGAATCAATCGATCGCTTCTTGTTGGCCATTATGTTGGAATAAAAAAGGAAAAAAACACACTCTGTAATTAGTTAAATATTATTGTGATTTACGGAGTCTTGCCTTGCCGAACGTGATCGAAATGCATGCCGGGAAAGTTCTGTTACACCTCGTGCGCGGGTAAACATGGAGGATGATGGAAGAAAAATTTTATAAGTCTAAAAGCAGTTCTCATTTTCCAAACTTTGAAGCTAGCAATGCTTGGCAAATGGGCCACAACTCACGACAGGGTTTTATTCTTAGACAAGAACTGCTCTTGGACTTTGCTGCCTGGATCGACCTGACTTCGAACGCTGATAACTGACTTGCCACTGATATCAGTTGCGTTGGAAGTTACAGAACACGTTTTGCTTCTTTAAAACGTGCTGGTGACTTACGGGTTTATCAAGGCTTTATGATGCCTATCAACCACCAGGCAGGCTACAAGGTACTTAAAAACAATGCTTAAGATATTAGTCGAAAGAGCTGTACTGCATCATGCATCACTTCTCTTTGCTTTGACGCTCGATCGAAATTCACGTGTTGTCTCACGTCACAATAACCTGTATAAAAAAATCTCTCCAGATTCCCGCTGTATACGCATTTTTTTAAAATAGATATCTTCATTTTTGAAAAAAGAAAAGGAACAGAGCGAAAAACAAAATTGAGTGACCTCGTGTCGAACCGGTGTCACGGCAAAACAAATTCGAATCTCGCCCGATCAGCGCCTCATCCGCTTGTGCTAACGAAGCAGTAGTGAGAGCTTAAGGTATTATAGTGATTTCATCGCTTAGCGAAACAAAAGGTTTCTTTTGTTTTCCATTCAACAAAAGGTTCCCAGAGGATGCCCTTGGAAAAATGTGTTTTTTTTGCATACGTAATATCTCAAAAAGGAAGCAAACTTCTGGGAAAAAACATGCAGAACATTGTTTGAAACACGGAAACAAAAATGCATGCGAAATTTGGAGCGTTTTTGACAAAGTTCACTTTTCAGTAAAAAACCTAACGCCCTTTTTCCACCGAAGCCTTCAATTGACAGTCTTAGATCATGAAAATTCAACAAGTGTATGCCAAATAGCAACAATATATTCATTCACTATTTTTTTTTCAACTTACTGTCCTCCAAGTTGATGGTTGCTGGAGTGTCAGGAGGTGTCAGTAGTTCAGGACTTTTTGCTGGAGTTTTCCTGGGGTTCCTTTTAACACAACTTGA
>JAHPZR010045221.1:42500-47085 GCA_019787425.1 Platygyra sinensis | reverse complement strand
TAAATATGTGAACCCAACACTTCATGCTCATATATTAAATCAACACTCATAATTTCTTTCACTGCAGAGCCAAACGAGCCGGCTCGTTTGGTTCACGGTCAAAAGTGGCCCTGTATTCTGTAGTTGCTTACTTTATCCTTGAAACGGGTTAAACGTAGTCGTACAACACAACAAATTGCTGCAATCATTGAATCATTGCTTACCTGATGTTGTTGTCTCGAACGCACCGCCATATTGATGTCTTCAAGGATACCAAGGATCGCCAGGACACTGGATTTTCCAAGCCAAAGCAGAGTTCAAACAGCGAAAAATGATCAAAAGATCGATCGACTCTTGTGCTGAATTCGACATTTTCACACCTTCAAGAGGACGCCAGAATATGGCGGGAAAACTGAGAGAACCTGGTACCTAATGTGAAAAACCGCTGATAGAGGTACCGTGATGGAGGGCCAACAACTCAGCCAACAAATGATGATCATCCTCTCTTTTAACAGTTTTGTTAAAAAGATGCGTAAAAACAGTGATAACTAAGATGCTCTCCGAAAAAAACAACGCAAACACGCATTTTTATACGTTAACGCGTTCCATAAACACGCAGTAAAATCGACCGGCGTAAAGAAAGTTAAATTTCCGTAAAGGTTGTTGCGTAAAGATCAGTAAAGAGTGTTAAAGATGCGTAAAGTATGTAAAGTGAAACAGGTCAAAATAACTACGTATTTCTTTTGAAGATGAATAAGGCATAATTATTTCACTACTTTGAGTATTACTCTGAATAGAATTTGAAAGTTGCGAATTATATCCATGCGGATCCTTATCCTTTACGAACATTTAACATCCTTTACGCAGTCTTTACGAGTTCTGGCGTAAAGAAAGTTAAAGATCCGTAAAGGTTGTTGCGTAAAGATTGGTAAAGAATGTTAAAGGTGCGTAAAGTATGTAAAGTGAAACAGGTCAAAATAATGACGTATTTCTTTTGAAGATGAATAAGACATAATTACTTCACTACTTTGAGTATTTCTCTGAATAGAAAGTTGCGAATTATATCCATCCAGATCCTTATCCTTTACGATCATTTACTATCCTTTACGAAGTCTTTACGCGCTCTGTAAATTTACGCATCTTTACGGAACGCGGAACTTGTCCGTAAAGAAGAGGCCTTATATTTACGGTTCTTTACGCACGAGTTAAAGATCCGTAAATTGTGGATTTCATGCTGTGATCTGTAAGGTGTAAGAACCCTCTATTGTAAAAAAAATGTGTCAAGATGTGGGAAGCTGAATGAGGGGGCTGTTAGTCGCGGAAATAAAACTAAATAAAAGTATGTTGACTTGAACTCTAAACAGCATTCAAACTAGTTATAAATAATCGATAAGCTGTGTTCAGTATATGAAATTTTTCAACGGAGGATACTGAAAATGGCTCGGTCTGGCTTAGTTTTATTCAAGACTCTCCTGGAAATTTTTATGTGTACAAAGCTGCATTCAACATGTCCAGAATGAAAGGAATGAAACAGGAATGAAGGGCACGGGGAATGATGCCGGCGTATATTGTTCCGTGTAACATAAAGTACCACGCAATATCGCTTACAAAGCTATGTTGTAATTCTTGCGCTAAATATGTAGCCTATGCAAATTGATGGGCTTTTTTTGAATGAGCCTCAACCGAAGGACACAGTTTGTAACTTGATTTCGTGTAGGCCAATAGCGATATGGTAAGCGTTATATGCAGTACTCTTGGAGGAGGCTACCAAATCTTCATCTTAATGTTGGTACATGACCTTACCAGTCGTTGAACTAAATTTTACCTCCGCCACTCGCGATCTGGCTCGCCACGTTAAATACCATGTTGTACCTTATTTCACGACCTTTTTACTTGGTTTGAACATTTGCTTACTTTTACAATCTTCTGTTTTACTGGCCGGGATCTTGAAGAGCCCAAAGTATAGGCGATCAGGAGTGCTGTAAATTCATCTAAAGACCTCAAGTGGAACGAAACCAGTTCCGGCATTAATTTTGAACATTTTAAACCAAAATTCCTGCTTCCGCCCAGCGATGGTAGTTCTAAATAAGCATACTTTGTGAATGTCAATATTGCTTTTATCTCTCCAAGCTCTGGACTAATATAAGAATGATTGATAAAGTCGGGGACAAAATAATATCAGAAATGGAATTTCCTTGTTTCGGAGATGTTAGTTATTCAAAGGAAACGACTTTTATTGGAAAAAAATATGGTCAAAATTTGATGCGCTTAAATCCTCCCAGCCTAGTAAAGGTGGAAATGGCAAGGAAACGGAATATTAACTTCTTGGAATTTCTGATTTTAAAAAAATGAAAAAAAAAAAAAAAACAATTAAGAAAAAACACTTAGCTGAACATTTCCTAAGCAGCTTGAACTTTTTAGTATTATGTAAAAAAAAAACCAGAGCAAAATTAATCACAGTTTAGTTATTTATCAAAAATCTTCAAAGAAATGAATGTGTCCAAGGAAAGTTTCTCACACAATAATGTTTCCGACTAAGGTACTAAGCAATTGAAGACTTGAATATTACAATCTATATTTCCTACAATACATCACTAGCTTTGTGAGTTTGCCGCAAGAATTCGGGAAAAGTTGCCCAAAATAGCCCCGCACGGAAAGCCAAATATGAAGTAAACTGCTTATCATGTCTTCAAATAATTATAATTAATTGCAATGAAACTATAATTAAAATCATTTTGCATTATGGAAAAGGCTCGAATTATCTGTAAAAGGTTTCTATTAAAAAGGCTTAACATTTAAGTTCTGTTGTGTCCATTTTTCGCGCAATGTATGCTTTGTACAATGTGCGAGTAGGGAATAGGAAAAAGAAGAATAAAATTTCTTATTCTGATGTCTACGAAATGGTAGAGTGTTCATAGAGCGAGACGAGACGCGATACTTAGCAATTATTGAATGAGGCTGAGTAAGATACGAAAAATTCTGCAGATCAAGGAGGGTGTTATTCACAGGGACCGAAGGCCAAGGTGAATAACACCCTCCCAGATCTGCAGAATTCTTCATATCCTATGAAAGCTGTTCTTCTGAGTTTCGCCATTTTCACAAAAAACACAACCTCGTCCTCAGGTTTTCTCGGTCAACGATTCAATCTGCAGCGGGCTGCACTCAAGACGTCGATCATTTTGACTTCATCGGTTCACTAATGTGCAACGCACTGCACTTTTGACGTCATTGGTTCAATATGCAGACAACTGGTCCACAGCAGCGGGTTATGGTAAATTATGCGTGCGGTTTTACAGTTAAACCGGTTGTTCGTTTGCGTGCCACTTTGCAATACTGTCACGCAATGTTGGTATTTTGATTGGCAGTTTGCTCCGAGGAAGTTGCGATTTAAATTTCAATTTGCTGCCTGAGCAAACGGTTTTTCATATTGTAATATAATGTGAGTTAAGGACGGTGCCTACTTTTGTTAGTGCGCACCCATTCTGCGCATCGCGCAAGCCATGGTTTAAGAGCGCGCGCGCTGGAGTTGACATTTTGACGCAATCAACTACGCCAGGGAGACCAGAATAGCAGTATATCGCTAGCCACTAACTGTTAACGTCTTCCAGCTGAAAATCGAGCTGTTGTCTTTCGAAAATTACACTGAAATCAAACTGCAAACATGTACCTGCAGATGGAGTAGTGCGCGCGCAGACACGCAAATGTCTTACTTACTGGGGAGGTGACAAGAAAAAATGTAACGGGCACCGTAAAAGCTTTCAAAAAAGATCAATAACTTTAAAAACATGTGATTAGTTTCTGGTCGTGAGCAAAAAGTATTTGACTGTATTTTAGCTGAACCAGAGGAAGGGGAGACGTTTAAAGAGACGTTTAAAGCGATTTTGCAACGATTTTGTTGCTAAAAACGTAACAAAAATGATTTTAATGTTACCATTTGCCATGTGGTTTAAAGATATTTTAAAATGTGTTTGCCTTTCTGTATGTAAAGCCGAATTCTAAGGAAATCTGTGAAGAAATATCGTTTCCTGCTTTTTTCAGAAAAATGTTGATGTCAGCATTTTTGTCAAGATTCAAGGCTAATTATCTCGAAAAAAGGCGTGGCTACCCCTATTTTTCTTTGTGGATTCCAATAGCAAATACCTACTTTTTCCGCGTGGTCCTAAATTGGCGCAAAAACCTTTATATTTAGTAAGCACCGTCCTTAATTGAAAACTGTTCGCATTGTCTCAAATAAGCCTTCATCGACCTAAAACAAAACTTACAGGAATTAAATTCAAGGCTGTAAGGGGGTTAAAAAATTAATTCAACACCACGATTTCTTAGCATTAAGCACAACTGGTTTTTCACAGAAACTCCCTGGTGAAAGCCGCAGTTGTCCATCACAATAACATCTCCATCCAGACTGGATTCCCCCACATGGTCTACAGCTTGTAAACTTTCTCCGAAGAAATGAATCATTTCAAATCCATTAGAAGGGCCTTCCAAAATATTAAAGTTATTAACACCAGAGTTCGAGGCGTACCGTTGGACTTCAACCGCTAGCAGGCCTTTCTTTCTATGTCCGTCACTCCGATTTGACGTTGTTTTACTACTGAGCTTTCGTTAA
>JAHPZR010045221.1:7500-37500 GCA_019787425.1 Platygyra sinensis | reverse complement strand
GGTAAAAGAAGGGAGCGCTGCAGAAATTCACTGGTAGTTGGTATTAGCACAGAGAAAAGTACAAATCGTAGTTTGGGCCTTCTCGAATTCCCTCTTCAAGGCTTAGCAGAATTTTATACTTAGATTCCCCAGAATTCTAACATGCCTGTAAGCAACAAAATGAGTCATGCACTTTCAAAAAGGTGGTTGAAATACCAGGCTCTTGTATGTGCTTTCTTTTCTGAAGAGTTACACAGACCTGGTGTGGAATTATGACTGATCCAGAATGCGATCCAACTGAGCATGACAATCAAGTAAGCTGGAATGTAGGTTTGGATCAAGAAGAATCCAATGCTCCTCTCAAACTGGAACCAGACTATTAACCGCGAGTATGCTCCTGAAGCAGAGATGAACCAAGAGACATGATTAACACTTCGATTCTCTCCTGTTTCTGACAGGGTAATGTATGAGTGATTTTTGTAGGCTTATGAGTTCTTTTTCTTCTATTGCGATTTGACAAAGGTGGTGTTGAACACATGTTCTTAAAGAGCGAATCATCGTCAATGCGATGCATGAGATCTCATCTCTTTTTAAATTTATTTGTAGCATGGATTGTCTCCGGACTCACAGTATTTATACCATGTACTAAATTAGCTTTAAATTGAAGAAAACCTGAAAATAATAGTTAAATAAGAAAGAAAATCACCAAAGAGATAATAATAAACCTTAAAGGGTAGATACGTTAAGGATGGAGAAGTTCCACATGGAATGCAGACGGTGCGCATGCATGAATTTGAAAAATTCAGGCCAGATGTTTCATGATACAACTCAAAACTTAACCCCCTTAAAGCATTGCGAGAGCCACTGTAACAGCAGCGTACTTAAAGGAGCTACTTTACGGTTAAACGGTTTGAAAAGTTTAGCCTAAAGTTTTCAATTTCGTTAAGTTTGTAATCCGTGACGGTGTCAATCTTCCCCATCCTTAACCATCCTAGTTCCTTTATGGCTTATTATATAACTCTTTGGCGTTTTTCTATCTTCGTAAAGCATTATTTTCAGGTTTCCTTAAGTTTAAAGGTAACTTCGTCGATGGTAAAAATTTGTTGTTTGAAAAAAAACCCTCAAAATATCCCGACAGAGCCCCTTCAAAATTAGAAATACTGCCTAACAGGCAAAAAATATTCTCCGGTAATTCAAAATGAAGCACAGGTACCAGTCACTAATGCACGCGCTTTACTTTTCATTGACCCCTACTCTAGATTACCTGAAGTAAAATTGGAGAAATTTGCTTCTGTCCAGTAGTTTGTGAGAATAAACTGTGGAATCTGAAGATCTTCTGACACGAGCACTTCCTTGTTTCCTTGATCTTTCTTCCATTCAAAAAGCAACTCAGTGTCTTCGTAACTAACTGCACATAAGAAAGAACTAAGGGATCTTAGGGCTAGAAACACGTAAAACAGTTTTAAACAAGAGAAGATCGAGGTCTCTTGTCTCAAAGCACTCTTAGTCGATTTGCAGGGTCGTGTTAAAACGGTATAAGAATGAAAATCCGCGACAGAAGAGTAAAACGTGACATCTGACATTTCTAATAAGTTTCTACCTGCCATTGAATTAATTAAAAAATACAAACAAGCAAACAAAGAATGGACGTTAACGGGGTTGAATGCGAGCAATAAAAACATTTCGCGGCCTGGTAACAACATGAAATGAAACAAAATACTGGGCTTACCAAGTCCAGAACAAATCACAAAATCGTCTCATTATAATTATGTAAAAGACCCTTATTCCAAGCGAAAACTTTCTTCCCTCGTGAGCTTTTTCATCAAATCTGTTTGTTTTAAATGTTCATCATTCATAGTCACTTTGAGCTGTAGTGGTATATCAGGTCTAATCATAAGCAGCCGGCCCTGTAAATGTTTCTCACTATACGCGATCTATTAAATCATTCTATGATTATAAGAAGCCATGCATCGCAGGTGACCTATCTCTAAATATGGCAGAGGCTGTAACTTACAGCTTTCAAACGCCAGTCTACAAACTTGTTTATCCAGTGGATAATTATGCAGACGCATGGGGCAAGATGCTGTCATTGACAGTCTGAAATGGAAAGGAGAGTGTGAGTCTCGTAGCTTCTTGTCAATGCGATGAAGCGTTTCTTAAAGCCAAATGTCATTGCATTGGTGTGTCTTTCTATCAATTTTAAATTGTAAAACGTTAGATAAACAGCAGCAGCGGCTATGTCAGAAAACAAAATCTAAGTCAGCTGAATTTCCCGTGGTGCTCCCTTTTAGCCGTTTTGGCCAGAAAAAAGGTATCGAGTTTGGCCAGTTTGGTCTCAAATAGGTACGGTTTTTAGTGCAGTCTAGCCTTGAATTGGGCGTGTTTTCTGAGGAAGCTACTTTTTCATCATTGTCAATAGGACCATCAACAAAAGTACTTCACAATTTCTTTGACGTGGGTCTGAACTAAGAAAAATGATTATATTGACTCTAAGTCAGTCTTAAATACGGTTTCGAATTTTTGGTTAGGTCTTAAATAGAGTAGAAAAAATCAAAGATTTCAGTCTTACATAGGGTAATGGGTTTTGATAAACGCAGGCTGCACACCCCTTCCAAAGTTGAGAGGGGGTCGAATTACAGCCGTTTATTTAGTTTTAACATACCTCATGCTGTGGAACACTCTTCCGTCGGGCCACAGTCTTACCACTTCGTTTTCTTTGGTGAGATCATGCTTTATTCCTGACTTTTCATTCACAAAATAGATGTCAGGAATCCACATATGTTGAACCATCTTAGCATTCAGAGCAAGCCTCTTTTTGTATCCCGTATTGATGTAAGCCAGACGTTCGTCTTGCCAGTACATGCGCAGAAACAAGCTGGTGCGAAATTCCTTTCATAGTATAAAAAAGTGAAATAAGCGCAAAGCACGTTGAAAAAAAAGGCTATGATAGAAAAAGTAAAACTGTTACTACGATTATATGGGGTTTGACAAAAAATGTGGCGAAAGGGTCAATTCTGGTAACTTTTGATCATTCGTCTCGTCTGTATGCCTTATTTTACACAAACGAATATTTGACCAAAGATTCAACTGCAAAACCGTGTCTATATATCTGCAAAATTTGACAGAAAACTTTTTCACAAAGAAGACGGGATTTTTAGTGAGGATACGATGATTGATTGCACGGAGTGTAATTATAATAGAAAAGACAACTATGCGTTTTTTTTGCATTCAATTATGAGTTGCTTGCAAACTCCTGGTTGGAAAACTCTGCATGGTCTCTTACAAGTGTTGCGTGGAAGAACGACTCACAGATGAGTGACCGTTTACTTTGCTAGGGCCCCAAAACTTACAACGTTAACGTAGCTTTCTAACCTGCTAGTCTCGTTAAAAAGCCTTTGCCAGATTAAGTTCACGAGATCTCAAATTTAAACTCACATTTATTATATAATTCTCCCATTGGCTTACCATATTTGCTTCGCTGATGTAGCCAATGTCTAAAATGAACATGTCCGTCTTCACAGTTATTGGTTCTCCTAAAATACATTATAAAATTGATTAATAAAGATTATGACTTTATTCTAAAGCTCCTAATCCACTTCCTTTACCATGAGGACTGGGGTTAAGGGATGTCGAAAATTTCCTCTCTGACTTTGAGCTTCTGTGATTCAAGTTTTTAACAGTTTTTAAAGGAACTCAATCGTGGAATTTCGAGGTTACTCGGTTGCGTACAAAAATAAAACAAAACAATAAAAGCCTTTATCATTGGATGCAGTTTTTTCTTCCCTTCCATTGGCTGACAGCCCACCACGTGACCTGCAAATAACTGCCTACAAAGAATGGTCTGCTCATGCGTAGTACCGTCTAAACGTGTGTTGCTGCAAATAATATTCTGCTCATGCGTAATGGCAACCACGTTCTCAAGAGAAAAATGGCTGATCGCGTCCCTGAGCTGCCAGGAAATGATTAAAATATGAAAACAAATTTGGTGATCGAATGATAAAACAATTATTGAACTCAGTGTCGCAAAATATCGTGACTTGTCAGTGTCTCGCCGATCAATTATTTGCCTCAGCCTTCGGCTTCGGCAAATAATTGATCAGCTCGCCAATGACAAATTACGATATTTTGCTCAACCTCGTCAAATAATTGTTAATTATTTGAGTGTCAATGTATCTAGCCTAGAAAGACTAAATAAATTAGGGGCACTAATAAAAATGTAACACTATTAGACACACGGTACAAAAAAATTTAGAAATTTACAGAAAAATGATTTACACTAAATGATTATGAAGATCCTATGTTGGCTTATATACAAGATAAAAGTATAAAAAAATTAAAATAATTCTATTGGCTACAAAGATTACAGCAATTGCTGCTATTAGTTAAAATGTCCGCAAGGCTCAGTTTTCTTACATTTTTTTTTCTAAAAACAGGTAAACTATGTTTTTAATTGTTAGCGTCTAGTTTTGATGTCAATTTCCCGAGCTTCTTTTTATTTATTAGTTTTATCTAATTCTTGTGAACAGCACCTTTGAATCCTTTAGAAAAGGCGCTATATAAATAGATTATTACTATTATTATTATTATTATTATTATTATTATTATTAAACTAGGCGAATCTCTTTGATTTTCGGTACGTTTTGACCATAAGAATGGCCCGAGAAATCTCCAGAGAGATATCTCTGATATCCCTCCCGAGATATCATTAAAATTGAAGGAAACCTCCAGATAGTAATTTACTAAGATAGAGACATATCAAAGAGATAATAATAAACTAAAAAAAAAGGATGGTAAAGAAAAGAAAATATTAACCGGGATTACAAACGATGAACCTTTAGGCTAAACTTTTCAGGTTGGGGAAACCTTGATGTAGTTTATTTGAGGTGGCAATGACGAAAAAAAAGAAATGTAACCTTACCAGAAATAACCTGCGATCAGGCGTCCCTTACATTTTTTGTCGCTGCGGGAAGGTACGCCTGATACAATTACTTGATTATTTGTCTGTTGCTAGTCCAGAATCTGGACTTTTCTCTGATTGGTCAAGAAACAAAAAGGTACTTAGAACTGAGCCATGATTGGTTACCTTATTGGCGTGTGATTTCCGGTAAAAAAATCCCGCGTGCTGATGAATTCCGTCGTGACGTCTGGTGAGGCGAGCGAATAGAGCGAGTTTTTGTCAGCTTTAAATGCTTCTCTTCAGAGTTTTGTTCACAAACCTCTCAATGATGAACAAATAGAATGCATTCATAGAATCGCATGCCATGGGAGAGATATTTTGGCGGTGCTACAGACGGGATTAGGCAAGAGCGAAAAATATGTACTACCACCGTTTTCGTTGATACGCGACTTTCGAAAACAAAACACCCGCGGAAACCTTTCAAAAATTTCCATCAATCATTCATGTTATCGACAGATCGGATCGAAATCCACCAATCACAGCCCGCTAGCATGACGTAAAGAAGGTTTGAAGGTCACACCAACGGCTGTGATTGGTGGATTTCGATCCGATCTGTCGATAACACACAAGACTTCCGGTAATTCTGCTGGATTATTCGCGCTGACAGAAATTTTAATTAGGGGGCGGCAGACAAATAGTCAAGTAATTGTATCAGGCGTACCTTCCCGCCGCGACAAAAAATATAAGGGACGCCTGATCGCAGGTTATACCAGAAACAGTCATGTGTGTAAAGTTTTTGCTTATACGCAATTAATTGATAAGTATTGAAGTGACATACGCCCTATCTTGGGTCTCAGCCTGCTGTCCGACTTGTTCTGGATCTGGTTCAATATTCTTCCCAGCAAAATTTCTCTGTCGTTATCAGAAGTGTTACTTGTACTGCTCACGCTGTTTTCTGTACTACAAAAAAATGAATATTGATTATTATCCTTGGTGGTGTACAAAAAGATTTTGAAGTTGAAATTAGATTGCCAACTAGTTCGTAGCATTTGGTGCTATAATCAGATTTCAGCAAGCTTTAAAGAGTGATTCTCTTATTGCAAAAGGTTTCTCAGAATGTCACTTTTGAGGTTTTGGTGCCATATCATGATCATCACAGCAATGTTTCTAAAAAGTCGGCTTGATTGTCTGCTCGACCATTCATTAATAATGCATAAAGGGATGAATTGCTTAACGTTTTAACTGCTTTTGGGTTTATTTCAATTTTTTTTCCATTTCGCTTAACGATTTTTTGTTTCGGAGAGCCCCTTCTCCCAAACCTGAAAATTCAGTCCCGTAGGAGGGGGGTTTCGAGGGGTTCGAACGAACCCCCCTTGAGGCTCCCAATTTTTTTTTTTGCTGTTGCCAACCTAACCGAGCGCCGACTCTTGGATAGTCAGGATTGTCAGGACTGAGCTTGCGCTAGCCTACTTAAAATAAAGTATTTGTTGTATTCACTGTTACGTTTTCGGTTTTGGGAGCCATCGTGGTCAAAACGACTGTCCAGCCCAGTTCTATGGATGCTGGAACACAGGCACTAAGAGGAATGCCTCTGGACTACTCCAAGCCATTACAAACTTTGAATTTGTCGTGACTTTTGTCATTGGATACCTCTACCTGTTGCACGTGATTGCGCTAACAACAAAGTTGAAACGGAAGAGCAATGACATTTTCAAGGCTTTCACTATGGTTTCGAGTGTGCTCAAGTCGTACCAGGACATGCTCGCCGATATGGACGAGATGTATGATGATGCGTATGAGAAGGCAATGGCAATGGCATCTAAGGTGGCAGTGGCGCCAACAGCTCCCCCCTCCCCTTGCAGGCAACGTCATCGCGCCAACGTTCCAGCTCTAACAGCAAAGGAGTATTATCGGATCAACGTGGCTGCTCCATTTCTTGACCACATCATTTTGCAGTAGGAGAGCGCTTCGATGCCGTCACCGTCCAAGCCTCAAGGCTACTTGCGTTGGTTCCCTCTGTAATGAACGAGAATCAAACGAAGTCGCAAGAGTTACAAGGGGTCGTCGATATGTATAGGGACGATCTTCCATCTCCAGGGCTCTTCCAGGCAGAATTTCGACGGTGGAGAATCAAGTATGCAGAGGAGGAAGAGCTCCCGGGCTCGTGTGCCACAGCCCTGAAGCAGTGCGACGAGGATGAATTTCCCAACACATTCACTCTGCTCAAAATACTATCCACTTTGCCCGTAACTAGCTGCGAGTGCGAAAGGCCCTTCAGCGCGATGCGAAGGTTAAACACCTATATGCGATGCACGATGAGCGAGAACAGATCAGCGTCACTTGCACTTATGCACATCCATTACGACATGCAAATAGACCTTGAAGAAGTGGTGGAGCTATTTGCTGCCATGCATCCGCGAATGGTAGAGCTTTCAAATTTGCTGTGACCCCTTGTTGTGATACGGACTGTTAGTATTATACCAATAATGATGCAATGGCTTTTAGTATAGTAGGGAATTAAGGGACTTACAATACTAGAGCGATCCAAACTGACGTTGGATTAAAAGCGCTTTTTCTTCCCTACGCTAAACGTTTTTCGTCAGACAAATGGATACGAATCCCCCTTGAAATACCCCAGCTACGGGCCTGGAAATGCACATAGAATATATCGATAACTGATAAAAAAATGTATATTTACGCTGGGGTGTGGCCAGTAGGTGCAGTGTCGTTAGTAAACGTCTTATTTTGTCCTTCATCTCCAGTTCCTTCAAAACCAGCAGCGACCAAACACAGAGCCAAGATGCAAACCAGAGGCTGCAGATTCCAACACATTTGCCTTTTAAACCTTGCGAGACTCCTAGAAAGACGAAACATACGATAATGGGGTGACTTGCTAGTTAACAACCAGCATCGCACTGTAGGATCTTCAAAAACAGTTTAGTTTTGTTCTAGTTTTCTCCTGGTTTACGATGCAATGACGCGAGCTAGTGCTATATATTTCCAAATACAAGCATGCGTGTACGCACGAAATACATTAGTTTGAACATATGGATGAACCGACAAATAAAGCTGACTTATTTCCTGTTATGGTGCCTCTACGTTTGTTTGCATCGTTGAAGACAATGTGATAAGAAGTTGGACGATATTGGTCTTGTACTCATACTTATTGCGGTGTTGCCCTGATAGCTTGTGCTTGTGTTTTTACTCAATTCAAATCAGAGACAACTACAGCAGATGTTTTTCCTCGTGACCCCTGTTGCGTCTGAGCATTTCATAAATGTAACGAAGTAAAGATCCTAAACCATTCGGATTACATGGTACTGTATTCATCTAGCAGCTAGCTCGTGTGTAAGCCGTACTACGGTCGAGTTTTAACAAGGTGTAAACAAGAAACCGATAATTCTAGTCGTATAAAATTTTAAACAGGCTAAACTTTTTTGGACATTGTTTAATTCATTTTGAAAGCTCGTGTATTTAACTTTTTACCAGTATTTAACTATTAATTAAAAATTTATAGTTTTTACTTAAAAATATACAAAAATATCTTGATTAGTTTGATAGCGTTTGGAATTCTTAGCTATATCCTTTACTCTTAAGGTCCTGTCTTCCTTCTTGTGCCAAAATATACAATGTATCTACGATAGCTATACAATATCTAACTAATCACTCATTGACAACTGTGTTACACTTTTTCGATCGTATTTTGTATTAAAAGACTTTGGCTGTAACTAAAAACATTGGTAATAAAAGAGGTAAACTAGCTCGATCTTATTTATTTTTATATTTTTTTGTGATGCATATACTTGTTTCCGTTGCAAGCTGTGCGCGGTAACACGAGATTTGCCCAAAAAACCTCCTATGTTATATGCATGCAAACAGGTAACTTATGCTAACCGCAGAAATATTGAATTGGATGCTTAGAAAAGTTTACTAAACCAGATTGAAACTTTTTGTAGCAAATTAGCCCCAAGCATAATCAAGGAAATGAGAAATCTATGTTTTCTTCACCAAAGAAGAAAATAAAAACCTATTGCAAATTGATTTCTGTTAAAAGAACGGACCTAGTTTTTGTGTCGTAGACATCGCATCTTCACTAATACATTACTTTCTCGTTTACAAATTGATTATAAACTCTATAACACCGTTCGTGTATAAATTGAATTAGGCTGTGAAACTCAAAGAAGAAATTTTTCCAAAGGTGAAGACAACTTAAATTGACCGAAGATTAAACCTGACATTACATTGTAAAACCGTGTCTGAAAATGAACGTGTTGTTGCGTGTTTATAAACAACGTATAGTAGGGAACATCCATGTAACTTTTAGCTCAGAACGTTAAAAAGAATGGTTCTCGTTTAGACTTACTGTGCCGATCACAAAGAAAGCGCTGCGGAAGATTGTAGCAAGACCACTAAAGGAATGTATGTCATTTCATGCCGCTAGCGACGGGGAAAAACGAAACTGCGAAACCGGGCCCACAGGTGATGGATTCAATTGGAAACCCTTAAAATTGCTTTTATTTTGTCTTGTTTTGCCTCCTGTCCTTGTCTGACCCGGATAAACCCCCCTGCTGAGAGATCCCTCCAAGCGAGAAAGTTTCTCTTTGTAAAACGGGCAGCTTTGAAGTATATCTTAAAGGAAGGGGTATTAAAAAATTGCACGCGTCCTGTTTGTTTTTCTTGTTTACATTAAACTATCTTTGACGCCGACGAGATCCTTGTTCTATAGACACTGCTGAGGTTTAAAAAGAGGACCAAAGTTATTTACATGTTTACAAGTGAGATGGGCTAAACTATTTATCACTTTATTGAAGAAATAACAAATCACCTTCTACAGAAGCTTTTAGCACTTTTCTTGTAATGGAGCAACTTACGTACAAATTGTGATTTTTTAAGTTTAAAGAAGTTGATGACACTTTCCACTCTGCACGTAAATTCGTCTCTGACACTTAAAATCATTAT
Source organism: Platygyra sinensis (assembly GCA_019787425.1). Taxonomy (NCBI): domain Eukaryota; kingdom Metazoa; phylum Cnidaria; class Anthozoa; order Scleractinia; family Merulinidae; genus Platygyra; species Platygyra sinensis. Next base: position 27,665 of record JAHPZR010045221.1, on the reverse strand, counting down.
GACAATTTATGATCATTATTTATTCATGACAAACAGAGACAGCTTAGCTTCAGGGATTTTCAAAGATAAGATCGAATGTGGTTGTAAATATATATGAATCTCACATTTCCATACGATAAATAAAACCTTTTCAGTTAGAAGTAGCGCCAAAACATTCAAATGCGCCGCTGTCACGCGTAGAATTCCCTCGCAAATAGTATCCTTTTAATTCCAACCGAATTATATTTATATTCGGCATATGAATATAAATCTGTAAAAATATAAGATGCTACAATTCAGACCATTTAATTAGGATGCAGTTTCGATTATCTTTTCGGCAAAGTGTTTTTATTCATTTCGCCGGTAGTAAGTAGCTTTCACCAATAAGTGTAAACAGTCTAGCGCATACTATTGAATTTCAGTAAATCATGTCAGCGTAGATATCAAATCAACAGCAACCTCTAGCGAACTGTTCGAAATAACATTAGTTCCAGAAGGAATAATATAGGATAGATATTTTTCTAAAGATTATAAGAAAAGAATACAGGCTCGCCATCCGAAATCTATTTCCTTTCACATACAGCTGCATTTTTCGTTTTTTAGCAGTAAATAAGAATTCAAACACAGAAAATTTTATCATGTAGTAAGCTGACCGAGCGCCAGTTTGTATAGTCGGTTTCCCCTGATACAAAACACAACATAGAACTATTAAAGAAAGTAAGAAGCCGTGGTAATGTAAGAATGTTACAAGAAGAAAACAATTGTACAAAGACAAATAAAAAACAGCATACGTACCTTTGATTTTAAGGTCGAATAATTTGAAATTGTTTTGTGTTCTAGTGGGCGCTGTTGCCCGTTACAGTTCAGTGTCTGTTGAAATCTTACTCGACGTGCAATTGAATCTCAATTAACCTTGAAACACACGGAATATTTAAAATCGGAGCTTGTTGTAGGTAAAGCTCAGTGTAATGAAAAACTCTATCTCTTTACGGTTAGTTCAGCGCCGTGGTCAATATCTCATATTTTCGATTCCCTTTCGGTGCCCTTAACCTGATTGTTAACTAATGAGAAAAAAAATTTCATTTTTGTACTCTTTCCCGAAAGCAGCAAATCATTTTACGGGATTTACTTGGGTTCCCACAAATCCTATTAACTGCTTTTAAAACTTGTGGGTGTCCAACCAATGATATACGCAAAAAATCCTTAGGGTTAAAATAGTCCTGATGTTCGGTGCCCAGTTCAAAAAGTAAATTCTCCCTACTACTGCCATACATTTCTTTTGACGATGGATTTGAGAATTTGGCTGTTCGACAAGACTAAGTCAACAAGTTGATCATTTTCTTTATTCTAGTCAGTTGTGTGTTTGACAATGTACTTGAAATCGTAAAGAGAAACTGAGTTTTGATCGCTGCAAGATAAAATTAATATTAATGTTTTTTTCCTTTTTAACTGATATTGTTGAGATTTTTCATATCCACACCGTCTAAATGATTTATAAGAAGGGGAGAGATGAAAGATGACTTGCTTTTGAGGTTGGTAAATTGTATGTCTGAATAAATTACTTTACATGGCTAACAGATCAGTCAGATCCACGGGGGAAAATGCCTAGGCAAAGAATAAGGAAGCTATAACCTAGCTAAATTAACTTCCTTCATCCTTTCATAAAAGGTACCTTTTACCTCTGTAAGGTTTTTAAAAATTTCCGTTAAGTGAAAACAAAGGGATTCAATTCAGACGGACTGGAAACTGATAACTATATTGTGTGCAAAAATAATAATCTGGTATATCAACCTGATCAAGCATGTTTAATAAATAATCATACTACAAGGCGTCAACTGATAGAGCGGATAAATAGGCGTGTCTGATGAAGTAAACAGTAGATTTTTTTATCTACTTTTCGATACTACAATCTCCAAGCAAGAATGTAATCATTTATTAATCTATTTTCATTTTTCGTCATTTGACCGAAAAACTTTCATATATGTTATCGATTTTGCCCGAGGCCAGAAAGATACTAACAAGTAAGAATAATTACCCAACGCTTTCTCCAGTAGGGTTCCATAAACATGATGTAAAATGTTGTGAATATTTACAGTAAACAAGGATATCGATAAGTCATAAGTCTATGTTTTGAATATCTCATGCACAAATTGGCCAAGACTGATACGGGCAGACAATACCAACTCAAATCAATGCTACACTTCTCAGAGAGGAGACGCGGGCAGCGTTTTAAAATAAGGATAGAAAAATAAAGTAAAAATACAGGAAGCATGCTTGGGCAATTAGCATTCTGCAGCCAGCTTTCTTTGACCCTCTGTAAGATTTTTTCAAAGAACGCAAGAGCTGATAATCTGTTTTAACATGTACAATATGTATTGGTTACTGACTAAGTGTGAGGTCAATATGGCTGGATATTGGCCAAGTTCTTTTTGTGCATGTTTTGTGGACCGAGATGGAATCGAGGTCAATAAACTCGCAAAAAAAAGAACGAGGCCAATATCCAGCCATCTTGACCGAAAAAAAACTTGCTCCATAAAGGATTTATTGTTTGGCGTTTGGGGAAGTTTTTCTCGCGGGACACGGCGGGTAGTCCCGAGCGGGCAAGATAGCCTTATCTTGCCCGGTCGGGTAGTAATCACAGCGCGCAATTTGGTTTATCTTGCCCGCTCAGGGAGCTAGCCATATAATAATTATACGCAATGGAACTTTCGGTGGCATATTGGGCGAGTTTGGTCGATGCAGGGTTTGTATTTCGACTAGGTATTTACTGTACCCATATTCGAGCATGACACCGTAGCTCTTGCATACGGTCGGCGCGCGGGAAATTTGAATTGACGTCAATGTAAGTTTACAGGAAAGGCATTGAAGCCAGCCAACTTTTGTCGCTGGAGACAGCACTAAATATTCACGAAAAGGGAATTTACAATTGCCAAAACTCTATCAGTTCTTAAAATGTGAAAAATATGAAGAAGTTTGTGTCTCCAAGCTTCTAATTTGGCGCCAAATCTGAGTCACCGGCGTCCGGCATGGCAACTCGCTCGTAGTTCGTCGAGTGTCGCCAAGTAGGGTAATAGTTGTCTTATTTTGAACAAAATATCCTGTTTCTCGTCAAACTAAACCCGGAATTCTCGAGTTAAGTATTAGAAGAAACCAAAGCAACTTTAGCAGTGTCTCTATTTTTGTTACCTACGAAGAAAAAAGCTATTATCGTGTCGTTTCGGTAGGACAACTAAGTTTTGACTGCCGCTCGTACTGCGGGCTCAGCCGCCGTATGCAAGGGGGCCATGTTAGGTAAGTGACTTGATATCACAAGATATCAGGAGAGTGGCTTATTGTGAATTTGGGTGCGGTAAGGTGCAGAACAGTCGTTAGACATAATCGGCGTGTGATGTAGGCCATAAGAAATAACAATAACAATAACAATAACAATAACAATAACAATAACGATGACGATAACGATGACGATGACGATGACCATGACGATGACCATGACCATGACCATGACGATGACGATGCGATGACGAGGACGATGATGAGGACGATGAGGACGATGATGATGATGATGAGGATGAGGACGATGAGGATGAACTTGAACTTGAACTTTATTGATAGTAATATATAAATCATTACAAAATTGCTTGCCCCCGCTACTAGTAAACTGACTAATCGAGGCGGGGGCAAGGGTTACACACTTACTACAAAAGAAATAAAATACAACTATTAACTAATTAATTAACTAATTGATGAAGACATCGAAGACGATGATGAAAACATGCCCTCCAGTTCTCATGATGATACCTCAAGTGATTCTGAGGAGGAGTCAACCGAGTGTAAAGGTGGTTCATCAGGCGACGATTATGTGGAGCGCAGCTTCCAAGTTTTATTTATTGATGATGCAGACATACCAGAGGTAGTGTAAAGGTAAAGAGGGATGTAGGGAGGATCGGAGGTTGGGGAGGGGGGGTTGAAAGTAATCTCCCCTCTAGACGGGGGTGGACAAGAAGTTATTTTAACCTTAATTCAGGGGGGTGCAACTTTTTTTAAGGCCTACTTTGCTAATTTTAGAAACCCCCCCCCCCCCCCCTCTAGATAATTATTGCACAGTCCCTAATAAGCACACGCGGGCTCAAAATAAAGCACGTTCTTTCATGAACGAAACAGTGAAAATGGAGCCTTTTAGACCAGAAACTGCGAAAGCATCTTCTTCTCCGACAGCATGTGTTGAGTACTGTGTGCCTTGTTCAAAGGCTTCTTTCGAGCAAGGCACTGGCGCAATACGCAACAAACTTTCCAGCTTTCCAACCTGTAACTTCGTCGTTTTCTTCTGGAAGTGATCGTTTGTTGCACAATGGAAATTTACAGTTGAACGAAGGCAGCGATATTTCGTCGTGTTCAAACACGACATACAAGAATTTTCTTTATCTTCATCCTCAAAACCACCTCGACAGGCAGCCATGTTGGAAAAAATACTGAGATCGAGGCTGATTCATACATTTGAGGCTGAGTCATGCATTAACACGAATTAACTTTGATTATCAATGATTATGCGTTTGGTTCGGCTCATGTGAAAATCAGCGTTTGGCCCAAAATCGGTCTTCAGGCGTTCTTCATGACTGGCCAGGCGTGAAGAACGCCTCAGCCGCTCAAAATAAAATCAGTCGAACTGAATTGAGTCAAACGCCGAACTTCACATGAGCCTAATTGGTTGAATTTGGTTCGGCTTATGTGAAGTACGGCGTTTGACCCGGGCCTTAAGCTCGTGTTTTGCATGTACAGTAAGCTGCGTTTACACGCTGCAAGTTTTTGACGCCACCTTATCCTCGATCCAAACCTCTGCTAGTTGAAGTGTAATCAATTACTTGAACGTGAACAATGGTGGACCGTGACCGTGGATAAAACTCAAAGCTTAAGATTTTGCCAGTGAGGTTTCAAACAAACACACTTTTAAAATCTGAAGGAAAAAGAGAAGTGAATTTTTTGATCATAGTACCATTTAAAAGTTCTCTTAAGACGTTTTCGTCTGTTTTAAACGTGTTTGAAACTTAATTCGTGAACTTCAAATGTGAGCTTATACACAGAGTGTGCGTCAGCTTTTCTTTCTTCAAAAGAATGCTGACGTAAAAACATCGTAAAGCTGCTTACCTTACTGGTGGTCTATTTGAATTTTGAGGGAGAGGGTAGGTGATTAATTTTCAGAAATAATATCTTGCAAGATTACTCAGATGCCAAAATACGTTCATCAGCACACCATCGCTGACGAAAAAAAAACATTCACGCACGTTTAGTGAGCCAGAATGAAAGCCTGTTACACGGAGAAAACACTACTATCATGCATATGGGGAGCAGGGATAGCACAGTAATGAGAGCGTTCGCTTTCCACCAATAGGGAGTTTTAGGCCCGGGTCAAACGCCGTACTTTGCATGAGCCGAACCCAATTCAACCAATTAGGATAGGCTCAAGTGAAGTTCGGCGTTTGACCCAATAAAGTTCGACTGATTTTATTTGGAGCGGCTGAGACTGTCACATGAGCTGGACCAAACGCATAATCAATGATAATCAAAGTTAAGTCATGTTAAGGTATGAATCAGCCTCGATCTCAGTTTGTTTTCCAACATGGCTGCCTTTATTTTGAGCCCGCACGTGCTTTTTATATATGCATGCATCATTCACAATCAGCGTCCTTGTAACGGTTACCGTAAATTGTACAGCGGGCGAAACATTGATTTTACCTTGAAAAACAACTGCCCAACAAGACCGCTTAGTTTTTTTTATTTCTTTTTGTGTAGCAGTTCGGTTCGACTGAATTAAGATAGGCGTTTGACCCGGGCCTAAGAAAACCACGAAAGAAACGGCAACGGGAACGTTGCTAAACAAAAGGTTTAATGAGCAGAAAAATAGCTGTGCACGTGCGTTATAAAATCTTTGTACCTTTCATCATCATCATCATCATCATCATCATCATTAACATCATCATCATCATCATCATCATCCTCATCCTCATCCTCGTCCTCATCATCATCATCATCATCATCATCCTCATCATCATTATCGTCCTCATCATCATCCTCATCATCATCATCAATTAGTTAATTAATTAGTTAATAGTTGTATTTTATTTCTTTTGTAGTAAGTGTGTAACCCTTGCCCCCGCCTCGATTAGTCAGTTTACTAGTAGCGGGGGCAAGCAATTTTGTAATGATTTATATATTACTATCAATAAAGTTCAAGTTCAAGTTCATCCTCATCGTCCTCATCCTCATCATCATCATCATCGTCCTCATCGTCCTCATCATCGTCCTCGTCATCGCATCGTCATCGTCATGGTCATGGTCATGGTCATCGTCATGGTCATCGTCATCGTCATCGTTATCGTCATCGTTATTGTTATTGTTATTGTTATTGTTATTGTTATTGTTATTTCTTATGGCCTACATCACACGCCGATTATGTCTAACGACTGTTCTGCACCTTACCGCACCCAAATTCACAATAAGCCACTCTCCTGATATCTTGTGATATCAAGTCACTTACCTAACATGGCCCCCTTGCATACGGCGGCTGAGCCCGCAGTACGAGCGGCAGTCAAAACTTAGTTGTCCTACCGAAACGACACGATAATAGCTTTTTTCTTCGTAGGTAACAAAAATAGAGACACTGCTAAAGTTGCTTTGGTTTCTTCTAATACTTAACTCGAGAATTCCGGGTTTAGTTTGACGAGAAACAGGATATTTTGTTCAAAATAAGACAACTATTACCCTACTTGGCGACACTCGACGAACTACGAGCGAGTTGCCATGCCGGACGCCGGTGACTCAGATTTGGCGCCAAATTAGAAGCTTGGAGACACAAACTTCTTCATATTTTTCACATTTTAAGAACTGATAGAGTTTTGGCAATTGTAAATTCCCTTTTCGTGAATATTTAGTGCTGTCTCCAGCGACAAAAGTTGGCTGGCTTCAATGCCTTTCCTGTAAACTTACATTGACGTCAATTCAAATTTCCCGCGCGCCGACCGTATGCAAGAGCTACGGTGTCATGCTCGAATATGGGTACAGTAAATACCTAGTCGAAATACAAACCCTGCATCGACCAAACTCGCCCAATATGCCACCGAAAGTTCCATTGCGTATAATTATTATATGGCTAGCTCCCTGAGCGGGCAAGATAAACCAAATTGCGCGCTGTGATTACTACCCGACCGGGCAAGATAAGGCTATCTTGCCCGCTCGGGACTACCCGCCGTGTCCCGCGAGAAAAACTTCCCCAAACGCCAAACAATAAATCCTTTATGGAGCAAGTTTTTTTTCGGTCAAGATGGCTGGATATTGGCCTCGTTCTTTTTTTTGCGAGTTTATTGACCTCGATTCCATCTCGGTCCACAAAACATGCACAAAAAGAACTTGGCCAATATCCAGCCATATTGACCTCACACTTAGTCAGTAACCAATACATATTGTACATGTTAAAACAGATTATCAGCTCTTGCGTTCTTTGAAAAAATCTTACAGAGGGTCAAAGAAAGCTGGCTGCAGAATGCTAATTGCCCAAGCATGCTTCCTGTATTTTTACTTTATTTTTCTATCCTTATTTTAAAACGCTGCCCGCGTCTCCTCTCTGAGAAGTGTAGCATTGATTTGAGTTGGTATTGTCTGCCCGTATCAGTCTTGGCCAATTTGTGCATGAGATATTCAAAACATAGACTTATGACTTATCGATATCCTTGTTTACTGTAAATATTCACAACATTTTACATCATGTTTATGGAACCCTACTGGAGAAAGCGTTGGGTAATTATTCTTACTTGTTAGTATCTTTCTGGCCTCGGGCAAAATCGATAACATATATGAAAGTTTTTCGGTCAAATGACGAAAAATGAAAATAGATTAATAAATGATTACATTCTTGCTTGGAGATTGTAGTATCGAAAAGTAGATAAAAAAATCTACTGTTTACTTCATCAGACACGCCTATTTATCCGCTCTATCAGTTGACGCCTTGTAGTATGATTATTTATTAAACATGCTTGATCAGGTTGATATACCAGATTATTATTTTTGCACACAATATAGTTATCAGTTTCCAGTCCGTCTGAATTGAATCCCTTTGTTTTCACTTAACGGAAATTTTTAAAAACCTTACAGAGGTAAAAGGTACCTTTTATGAAAGGATGAAGGAAGTTAATTTAGCTAGGTTATAGCTTCCTTATTCTTTGCCTAGGCATTTTCCCCCGTGGATCTGACTGATCTGTTAGCCATGTAAAGTAATTTATTCAGACATACAATTTACCAACCTCAAAAGCAAGTCATCTTTCATCTCTCCCCTTCTTATAAATCATTTAGACGGTGTGGATATGAAAAATCTCAACAATATCAGTTAAAAAGGAAAAAAACATTAATATTAATTTTATCTTGCAGCGATCAAAACTCAGTTTCTCTTTACGATTTCAAGTACATTGTCAAACACACAACTGACTAGAATAAAGAAAATGATCAACTTGTTGACTTAGTCTTGTCGAACAGCCAAATTCTCAAATCCATCGTCAAAAGAAATGTATGGCAGTAGTAGGGAGAATTTACTTTTTGAACTGGGCACCGAACATCAGGACTATTTTAACCCTAAGGATTTTTTGCGTATATCATTGGTTGGACACCCACAAGTTTTAAAAGCAGTTAATAGGATTTGTGGGAACCCAAGTAAATCCCGTAAAATGATTTGCTGCTTTCGGGAAAGAGTACAAAAATGAAATTTTTTTTCTCATTAGTTAACAATCAGGTTAAGGGCACCGAAAGGGAATCGAAAATATGAGATATTGACCACGGCGCTGAACTAACCGTAAAGAGATAGAGTTTTTCATTACACTGAGCTTTACCTACAACAAGCTCCGATTTTAAATATTCCGTGTGTTTCAAGGTTAATTGAGATTCAATTGCACGTCGAGTAAGATTTCAACAGACACTGAACTGTAACGGGCAACAGCGCCCACTAGAACACAAAACAATTTCAAATTATTCGACCTTAAAATCAAAGGTACGTATGCTGTTTTTTATTTGTCTTTGTACAATTGTTTTCTTCTTGTAACATTCTTACATTACCACGGCTTCTTACTTTCTTTAATAGTTCTATGTTGTGTTTTGTATCAGGGGAAACCGACTATACAAACTGGCGCTCGGTCAGCTTACTACATGATAAAATTTTCTGTGTTTGAATTCTTATTTACTGCTAAAAAACGAAAAATGCAGCTGTATGTGAAAGGAAATAGATTTCGGATGGCGAGCCTGTATTCTTTTCTTATAATCTTTAGAAAAATATCTATCCTATATTATTCCTTCTGGAACTAATGTTATTTCGAACAGTTCGCTAGAGGTTGCTGTTGATTTGATATCTACGCTGACATGATTTACTGAAATTCAATAGTATGCGCTAGACTGTTTACACTTATTGGTGAAAGCTACTTACTACCGGCGAAATGAATAAAAACACTTTGCCGAAAAGATAATCGAAACTGCATCCTAATTAAATGGTCTGAATTGTAGCATCTTATATTTTTACAGATTTATATTCATATGCCGAATATAAATATAATTCGGTTGGAATTAAAAGGATACTATTTGCGAGGGAATTCTACGCGTGACAGCGGCGCATTTGAATGTTTTGGCGCTACTTCTAACTGAAAAGGTTTTATTTATCGTATGGAAATGTGAGATTCATATATATTTACAACCACATTCGATCTTATCTTTGAAAATCCCTGAAGCTAAGCTGTCTCTGTTTGTCATGAATAAATAATGATCATAAATTGTCATAATGATTTTAAGTGTCAGAGACGAATTTACGTGCAGAGTGGAAAGTGTCATCAACTTCTTTAAACTTAAAAAATCACAATTTGTACGTAAGTTGCTCCATTACAAGAAAAGTGCTAAAAGCTTCTGTAGAAGGTGATTTGTTATTTCTTCAATAAAGTGATAAATAGTTTAGCCCATCTCACTTGTAAACATGTAAATAACTTTGGTCCTCTTTTTAAACCTCAGCAGTGTCTATAGAACAAGGATCTCGTCGGCGTCAAAGATAGTTTAATGTAAACAAGAAAAACAAACAGGACGCGTGCAATTTTTTAATACCCCTTCCTTTAAGATATACTTCAAAGCTGCCCGTTTTACAAAGAGAAACTTTCTCGCTTGGAGGGATCTCTCAGCAGGGGGGTTTATCCGGGTCAGACAAGGACAGGAGGCAAAACAAGACAAAATAAAAGCAATTTTAAGGGTTTCCAATTGAATCCATCACCTGTGGGCCCGGTTTCGCAGTTTCGTTTTTCCCCGTCGCTAGCGGCATGAAATGACATACATTCCTTTAGTGGTCTTGCTACAATCTTCCGCAGCGCTTTCTTTGTGATCGGCACAGTAAGTCTAAACGAGAACCATTCTTTTTAACGTTCTGAGCTAAAAGTTACATGGATGTTCCCTACTATACGTTGTTTATAAACACGCAACAACACGTTCATTTTCAGACACGGTTTTACAATGTAATGTCAGGTTTAATCTTCGGTCAATTTAAGTTGTCTTCACCTTTGGAAAAATTTCTTCTTTGAGTTTCACAGCCTAATTCAATTTATACACGAACGGTGTTATAGAGTTTATAATCAATTTGTAAACGAGAAAGTAATGTATTAGTGAAGATGCGATGTCTACGACACAAAAACTAGGTCCGTTCTTTTAACAGAAATCAATTTGCAATAGGTTTTTATTTTCTTCTTTGGTGAAGAAAACATAGATTTCTCATTTCCTTGATTATGCTTGGGGCTAATTTGCTACAAAAAGTTTCAATCTGGTTTAGTAAACTTTTCTAAGCATCCAATTCAATATTTCTGCGGTTAGCATAAGTTACCTGTTTGCATGCATATAACATAGGAGGTTTTTTGGGCAAATCTCGTGTTACCGCGCACAGCTTGCAACGGAAACAAGTATATGCATCACAAAAAAATATAAAAATAAATAAGATCGAGCTAGTTTACCTCTTTTATTACCAATGTTTTTAGTTACAGCCAAAGTCTTTTAATACAAAATACGATCGAAAAAGTGTAACACAGTTGTCAATGAGTGATTAGTTAGATATTGTATAGCTATCGTAGATACATTGTATATTTTGGCACAAGAAGGAAGACAGGACCTTAAGAGTAAAGGATATAGCTAAGAATTCCAAACGCTATCAAACTAATCAAGATATTTTTGTATATTTTTAAGTAAAAACTATAAATTTTTAATTAATAGTTAAATACTGGTAAAAAGTTAAATACACGAGCTTTCAAAATGAATTAAACAATGTCCAAAAAAGTTTAGCCTGTTTAAAATTTTATACGACTAGAATTATCGGTTTCTTGTTTACACCTTGTTAAAACTCGACCGTAGTACGGCTTACACACGAGCTAGCTGCTAGATGAATACAGTACCATGTAATCCGAATGGTTTAGGATCTTTACTTCGTTACATTTATGAAATGCTCAGACGCAACAGGGGTCACGAGGAAAAACATCTGCTGTAGTTGTCTCTGATTTGAATTGAGTAAAAACACAAGCACAAGCTATCAGGGCAACACCGCAATAAGTATGAGTACAAGACCAATATCGTCCAACTTCTTATCACATTGTCTTCAACGATGCAAACAAACGTAGAGGCACCATAACAGGAAATAAGTCAGCTTTATTTGTCGGTTCATCCATATGTTCAAACTAATGTATTTCGTGCGTACACGCATGCTTGTATTTGGAAATATATAGCACTAGCTCGCGTCATTGCATCGTAAACCAGGAGAAAACTAGAACAAAACTAAACTGTTTTTGAAGATCCTACAGTGCGATGCTGGTTGTTAACTAGCAAGTCACCCCATTATCGTATGTTTCGTCTTTCTAGGAGTCTCGCAAGGTTTAAAAGGCAAATGTGTTGGAATCTGCAGCCTCTGGTTTGCATCTTGGCTCTGTGTTTGGTCGCTGCTGGTTTTGAAGGAACTGGAGATGAAGGACAAAATAAGACGTTTACTAACGACACTGCACCTACTGGCCACACCCCAGCGTAAATATACATTTTTTTATCAGTTATCGATATATTCTATGTGCATTTCCAGGCCCGTAGCTGGGGTATTTCAAGGGGGATTCGTATCCATTTGTCTGACGAAAAACGTTTAGCGTAGGGAAGAAAAAGCGCTTTTAATCCAACGTCAGTTTGGATCGCTCTAGTATTGTAAGTCCCTTAATTCCCTACTATACTAAAAGCCATTGCATCATTATTGGTATAATACTAACAGTCCGTATCACAACAAGGGGTCACAGCAAATTTGAAAGCTCTACCATTCGCGGATGCATGGCAGCAAATAGCTCCACCACTTCTTCAAGGTCTATTTGCATGTCGTAATGGATGTGCATAAGTGCAAGTGACGCTGATCTGTTCTCGCTCATCGTGCATCGCATATAGGTGTTTAACCTTCGCATCGCGCTGAAGGGCCTTTCGCACTCGCAGCTAGTTACGGGCAAAGTGGATAGTATTTTGAGCAGAGTGAATGTGTTGGGAAATTCATCCTCGTCGCACTGCTTCAGGGCTGTGGCACACGAGCCCGGGAGCTCTTCCTCCTCTGCATACTTGATTCTCCACCGTCGAAATTCTGCCTGGAAGAGCCCTGGAGATGGAAGATCGTCCCTATACATATCGACGACCCCTTGTAACTCTTGCGACTTCGTTTGATTCTCGTTCATTACAGAGGGAACCAACGCAAGTAGCCTTGAGGCTTGGACGGTGACGGCATCGAAGCGCTCTCCTACTGCAAAATGATGTGGTCAAGAAATGGAGCAGCCACGTTGATCCGATAATACTCCTTTGCTGTTAGAGCTGGAACGTTGGCGCGATGACGTTGCCTGCAAGGGGAGGGGGGAGCTGTTGGCGCCACTGCCACCTTAGATGCCATTGCCATTGCCTTCTCATACGCATCATCATACATCTCGTCCATATCGGCGAGCATGTCCTGGTACGACTTGAGCACACTCGAAACCATAGTGAAAGCCTTGAAAATGTCATTGCTCTTCCGTTTCAACTTTGTTGTTAGCGCAATCACGTGCAACAGGTAGAGGTATCCAATGACAAAAGTCACGACAAATTCAAAGTTTGTAATGGCTTGGAGTAGTCCAGAGGCATTCCTCTTAGTGCCTGTGTTCCAGCATCCATAGAACTGGGCTGGACAGTCGTTTTGACCACGATGGCTCCCAAAACCGAAAACGTAACAGTGAATACAACAAATACTTTATTTTAAGTAGGCTAGCGCAAGCTCAGTCCTGACAATCCTGACTATCCAAGAGTCGGCGCTCGGTTAGGTTGGCAACAGCAAAAAAAAAAATTGGGAGCCTCAAGGGGGGTTCGTTCGAACCCCTCGAAACCCCCCTCCTACGGGACTGAATTTTCAGGTTTGGGAGAAGGGGCTCTCCGAAACAAAAAATCGTTAAGCGAAATGGAAAAAAAATTGAAATAAACCCAAAAGCAGTTAAAACGTTAAGCAATTCATCCCTTTATGCATTATTAATGAATGGTCGAGCAGACAATCAAGCCGACTTTTTAGAAACATTGCTGTGATGATCATGATATGGCACCAAAACCTCAAAAGTGACATTCTGAGAAACCTTTTGCAATAAGAGAATCACTCTTTAAAGCTTGCTGAAATCTGATTATAGCACCAAATGCTACGAACTAGTTGGCAATCTAATTTCAACTTCAAAATCTTTTTGTACACCACCAAGGATAATAATCAATATTCATTTTTTTGTAGTACAGAAAACAGCGTGAGCAGTACAAGTAACACTTCTGATAACGACAGAGAAATTTTGCTGGGAAGAATATTGAACCAGATCCAGAACAAGTCGGACAGCAGGCTGAGACCCAAGATAGGGCGTATGTCACTTCAATACTTATCAATTAATTGCGTATAAGCAAAAACTTTACACACATGACTGTTTCTGGTATAACCTGCGATCAGGCGTCCCTTATATTTTTTGTCGCGGCGGGAAGGTACGCCTGATACAATTACTTGACTATTTGTCTGCCGCCCCCTAATTAAAATTTCTGTCAGCGCGAATAATCCAGCAGAATTACCGGAAGTCTTGTGTGTTATCGACAGATCGGATCGAAATCCACCAATCACAGCCGTTGGTGTGACCTTCAAACCTTCTTTACGTCATGCTAGCGGGCTGTGATTGGTGGATTTCGATCCGATCTGTCGATAACATGAATGATTGATGGAAATTTTTGAAAGGTTTCCGCGGGTGTTTTGTTTTCGAAAGTCGCGTATCAACGAAAACGGTGGTAGTACATATTTTTCGCTCTTGCCTAATCCCGTCTGTAGCACCGCCAAAATATCTCTCCCATGGCATGCGATTCTATGAATGCATTCTATTTGTTCATCATTGAGAGGTTTGTGAACAAAACTCTGAAGAGAAGCATTTAAAGCTGACAAAAACTCGCTCTATTCGCTCGCCTCACCAGACGTCACGACGGAATTCATCAGCACGCGGGATTTTTTTACCGGAAATCACACGCCAATAAGGTAACCAATCATGGCTCAGTTCTAAGTACCTTTTTGTTTCTTGACCAATCAGAGAAAAGTCCAGATTCTGGACTAGCAACAGACAAATAATCAAGTAATTGTATCAGGCGTACCTTCCCGCAGCGACAAAAAATGTAAGGGACGCCTGATCGCAGGTTATTTCTGGTAAGGTTACATTTCTTTTTTTTCGTCATTGCCACCTCAAATAAACTACATCAAGGTTTCCCCAACCTGAAAAGTTTAGCCTAAAGGTTCATCGTTTGTAATCCCGGTTAATATTTTCTTTTCTTTACCATCCTTTTTTTTTAGTTTATTATTATCTCTTTGATATGTCTCTATCTTAGTAAATTACTATCTGGAGGTTTCCTTCAATTTTAATGATATCTCGGGAGGGATATCAGAGATATCTCTCTGGAGATTTCTCGGGCCATTCTTATGGTCAAAACGTACCGAAAATCAAAGAGATTCGCCTAGTTTAATAATAATAATAATAATAATAATAATAATAATAGTAATAATCTATTTATATAGCGCCTTTTCTAAAGGATTCAAAGGTGCTGTTCACAAGAATTAGATAAAACTAATAAATAAAAAGAAGCTCGGGAAATTGACATCAAAACTAGACGCTAACAATTAAAAACATAGTTTACCTGTTTTTAGAAAAAAAAATGTAAGAAAACTGAGCCTTGCGGACATTTTAACTAATAGCAGCAATTGCTGTAATCTTTGTAGCCAATAGAATTATTTTAATTTTTTTATACTTTTATCTTGTATATAAGCCAACATAGGATCTTCATAATCATTTAGTGTAAATCATTTTTCTGTAAATTTCTAAATTTTTTTGTACCGTGTGTCTAATAGTGTTACATTTTTATTAGTGCCCCTAATTTATTTAGTCTTTCTAGGCTAGATACATTGACACTCAAATAATTAACAATTATTTGACGAGGTTGAGCAAAATATCGTAATTTGTCATTGGCGAGCTGATCAATTATTTGCCGAAGCCGAAGGCTGAGGCAAATAATTGATCGGCGAGACACTGACAAGTCACGATATTTTGCGACACTGAGTTCAATAATTGTTTTATCATTCGATCACCAAATTTGTTTTCATATTTTAATCATTTCCTGGCAGCTCAGGGACGCGATCAGCCATTTTTCTCTTGAGAACGTGGTTGCCATTACGCATGAGCAGAATATTATTTGCAGCAACACACGTTTAGACGGTACTACGCATGAGCAGACCATTCTTTGTAGGCAGTTATTTGCAGGTCACGTGGTGGGCTGTCAGCCAATGGAAGGGAAGAAAAAACTGCATCCAATGATAAAGGCTTTTATTGTTTTGTTTTATTTTTGTACGCAACCGAGTAACCTCGAAATTCCACGATTGAGTTCCTTTAAAAACTGTTAAAAACTTGAATCACAGAAGCTCAAAGTCAGAGAGGAAATTTTCGACATCCCTTAACCCCAGTCCTCATGGTAAAGGAAGTGGATTAGGAGCTTTAGAATAAAGTCATAATCTTTATTAATCAATTTTATAATGTATTTTAGGAGAACCAATAACTGTGAAGACGGACATGTTCATTTTAGACATTGGCTACATCAGCGAAGCAAATATGGTAAGCCAATGGGAGAATTATATAATAAATGTGAGTTTAAATTTGAGATCTCGTGAACTTAATCTGGCAAAGGCTTTTTAACGAGACTAGCAGGTTAGAAAGCTACGTTAACGTTGTAAGTTTTGGGGCCCTAGCAAAGTAAACGGTCACTCATCTGTGAGTCGTTCTTCCACGCAACACTTGTAAGAGACCATGCAGAGTTTTCCAACCAGGAGTTTGCAAGCAACTCATAATTGAATGCAAAAAAAACGCATAGTTGTCTTTTCTATTATAATTACACTCCGTGCAATCAATCATCGTATCCTCACTAAAAATCCCGTCTTCTTTGTGAAAAAGTTTTCTGTCAAATTTTGCAGATATATAGACACGGTTTTGCAGTTGAATCTTTGGTCAAATATTCGTTTGTGTAAAATAAGGCATACAGACGAGACGAATGATCAAAAGTTACCAGAATTGACCCTTTCGCCACATTTTTTGTCAAACCCCATATAATCGTAGTAACAGTTTTACTTTTTCTATCATAGCCTTTTTTTTCAACGTGCTTTGCGCTTATTTCACTTTTTTATACTATGAAAGGAATTTCGCACCAGCTTGTTTCTGCGCATGTACTGGCAAGACGAACGTCTGGCTTACATCAATACGGGATACAAAAAGAGGCTTGCTCTGAATGCTAAGATGGTTCAACATATGTGGATTCCTGACATCTATTTTGTGAATGAAAAGTCAGGAATAAAGCATGATCTCACCAAAGAAAACGAAGTGGTAAGACTGTGGCCCGACGGAAGAGTGTTCCACAGCATGAGGTATGTTAAAACTAAATAAACGGCTGTAATTCGACCCCCTCTCAACTTTGGAAGGGGTGTGCAGCCTGCGTTTATCAAAACCCATTACCCTATGTAAGACTGAAATCTTTGATTTTTTCTACTCTATTTAAGACCTAACCAAAAATTCGAAACCGTATTTAAGACTGACTTAGAGTCAATATAATCATTTTTCTTAGTTCAGACCCACGTCAAAGAAATTGTGAAGTACTTTTGTTGATGGTCCTATTGACAATGATGAAAAAGTAGCTTCCTCAGAAAACACGCCCAATTCAAGGCTAGACTGCACTAAAAACCGTACCTATTTGAGACCAAACTGGCCAAACTCGATACCTTTTTTCTGGCCAAAACGGCTAAAAGGGAGCACCACGGGAAATTCAGCTGACTTAGATTTTGTTTTCTGACATAGCCGCTGCTGCTGTTTATCTAACGTTTTACAATTTAAAATTGATAGAAAGACACACCAATGCAATGACATTTGGCTTTAAGAAACGCTTCATCGCATTGACAAGAAGCTACGAGACTCACACTCTCCTTTCCATTTCAGACTGTCAATGACAGCATCTTGCCCCATGCGTCTGCATAATTATCCACTGGATAAACAAGTTTGTAGACTGGCGTTTGAAAGCTGTAAGTTACAGCCTCTGCCATATTTAGAGATAGGTCACCTGCGATGCATGGCTTCTTATAATCATAGAATGATTTAATAGATCGCGTATAGTGAGAAACATTTACAGGGCCGGCTGCTTATGATTAGACCTGATATACCACTACAGCTCAAAGTGACTATGAATGATGAACATTTAAAACAAACAGATTTGATGAAAAAGCTCACGAGGGAAGAAAGTTTTCGCTTGGAATAAGGGTCTTTTACATAATTATAATGAGACGATTTTGTGATTTGTTCTGGACTTGGTAAGCCCAGTATTTTGTTTCATTTCATGTTGTTACCAGGCCGCGAAATGTTTTTATTGCTCGCATTCAACCCCGTTAACGTCCATTCTTTGTTTGCTTGTTTGTATTTTTTAATTAATTCAATGGCAGGTAGAAACTTATTAGAAATGTCAGATGTCACGTTTTACTCTTCTGTCGCGGATTTTCATTCTTATACCGTTTTAACACGACCCTGCAAATCGACTAAGAGTGCTTTGAGACAAGAGACCTCGATCTTCTCTTGTTTAAAACTGTTTTACGTGTTTCTAGCCCTAAGATCCCTTAGTTCTTTCTTATGTGCAGTTAGTTACGAAGACACTGAGTTGCTTTTTGAATGGAAGAAAGATCAAGGAAACAAGGAAGTGCTCGTGTCAGAAGATCTTCAGATTCCACAGTTTATTCTCACAAACTACTGGACAGAAGCAAATTTCTCCAATTTTACTTCAGGTAATCTAGAGTAGGGGTCAATGAAAAGTAAAGCGCGTGCATTAGTGACTGGTACCTGTGCTTCATTTTGAATTACCGGAGAATATTTTTTGCCTGTTAGGCAGTATTTCTAATTTTGAAGGGGCTCTGTCGGGATATTTTGAGGGTTTTTTTTCAAACAACAAATTTTTACCATCGACGAAGTTACCTTTAAACTTAAGGAAACCTGAAAATAATGCTTTACGAAGATAGAAAAACGCCAAAGAGTTATATAATAAGCCATAAAGGAACTAGGATGGTTAAGGATGGGGAAGATTGACACCGTCACGGATTACAAACTTAACGAAATTGAAAACTTTAGGCTAAACTTTTCAAACCGTTTAACCGTAAAGTAGCTCCTTTAAGTACGCTGCTGTTACAGTGGCTCTCGCAATGCTTTAAGGGGGTTAAGTTTTGAGTTGTATCATGAAACATCTGGCCTGAATTTTTCAAATTCATGCATGCGCACCGTCTGCATTCCATGTGGAACTTCTCCATCCTTAACGTATCTACCCTTTAAGGTTTATTATTATCTCTTTGGTGATTTTCTTTCTTATTTAACTATTATTTTCAGGTTTTCTTCAATTTAAAGCTAATTTAGTACATGGTATAAATACTGTGAGTCCGGAGACAATCCATGCTACAAATAAATTTAAAAAGAGATGAGATCTCATGCATCGCATTGACGATGATTCGCTCTTTAAGAACATGTGTTCAACACCACCTTTGTCAAATCGCAATAGAAGAAAAAGAACTCATAAGCCTACAAAAATCACTCATACATTACCCTGTCAGAAACAGGAGAGAATCGAAGTGTTAATCATGTCTCTTGGTTCATCTCTGCTTCAGGAGCATACTCGCGGTTAATAGTCTGGTTCCAGTTTGAGAGGAGCATTGGATTCTTCTTGATCCAAACCTACATTCCAGCTTACTTGATTGTCATGCTCAGTTGGATCGCATTCTGGATCAGTCATAATTCCACACCAGGTCTGTGTAACTCTTCAGAAAAGAAAGCACATACAAGAGCCTGGTATTTCAACCACCTTTTTGAAAGTGCATGACTCATTTTGTTGCTTACAGGCATGTTAGAATTCTGGGGAATCTAAGTATAAAATTCTGCTAAGCCTTGAAGAGGGAATTCGAGAAGGCCCAAACTACGATTTGTACTTTTCTCTGTGCTAATACCAACTACCAGTGAATTTCTGCAGCGCTCCCTTCTTTTACCACAAGTCGAAGATGCTAAACCGATGGCGTCAGTTGAACTAACTTTATGGGTTGTTCGTTTATGTTGTCATTACCCCTACACAGGCATTATCCTCACGGTGAATTCCTCTCAAGTTGACGTTTTAAATCATTCCTGTCTCAGAAATGCAAGGAGAGCCCAGACAGAAACTGCTTATCCCGTGACGCAAAATTCGTCATGCGGATAGCCCATCCTCTCTTCAAAAGACAGCATGAGGCTATGGATAGCAGATTGGGGTGCGGCCTCCTAAATCTTTGACTCACCTTCGAGAAAGCCATCCGCCCACTAGTTTATTAATTATCTTTTGTTTGTGTCTTCTGGTCCTCTCAATCAAGTTAAACTTTAACACATTGAATGCAGCCTGTTCCTTCTCATGGATGTTTGTTCTCATCTTTGATTTCAGCCCGCATAGCCCTCGGGATCACAACAGTTCTCACCATGACAACACTAACCAACAGCGCTAGGGCGTCACTTCCCAAGGTGTCTTACGTGAAATCCATTGAGTGGTTTCTGATTCTGTGTTTTCTGTAC
>JAHPZR010045221.1:0-2500 GCA_019787425.1 Platygyra sinensis | reverse complement strand
TGCTGACATCAACATTTTTCTGAAAAAAGCAGGAAACGATATTTCTTCACAGATTTCCTTAGAATTCGGCTTTACATACAGAAAGGCAAACACATTTTAAAATATCTTTAAACCACATGGCAAATGGTAACATTAAAATCATTTTTGTTACGTTTTTAGCAACAAAATCGTTGCAAAATCGCTTTAAACGTCTCTTTAAACGTCTCCCCTTCCTCTGGTTCAGCTAAAATACAGTCAAATACTTTTTGCTCACGACCAGAAACTAATCACATGTTTTTAAAGTTATTGATCTTTTTTGAAAGCTTTTACGGTGCCCGTTACATTTTTTCTTGTCACCTCCCCAGTAAGTAAGACATTTGCGTGTCTGCGCGCGCACTACTCCATCTGCAGGTACATGTTTGCAGTTTGATTTCAGTGTAATTTTCGAAAGACAACAGCTCGATTTTCAGCTGGAAGACGTTAACAGTTAGTGGCTAGCGATATACTGCTATTCTGGTCTCCCTGGCGTAGTTGATTGCGTCAAAATGTCAACTCCAGCGCGCGCGCTCTTAAACCATGGCTTGCGCGATGCGCAGAATGGGTGCGCACTAACAAAAGTAGGCACCGTCCTTAACTCACATTATATTACAATATGAAAAACCGTTTGCTCAGGCAGCAAATTGAAATTTAAATCGCAACTTCCTCGGAGCAAACTGCCAATCAAAATACCAACATTGCGTGACAGTATTGCAAAGTGGCACGCAAACGAACAACCGGTTTAACTGTAAAACCGCACGCATAATTTACCATAACCCGCTGCTGTGGACCAGTTGTCTGCATATTGAACCAATGACGTCAAAAGTGCAGTGCGTTGCACATTAGTGAACCGATGAAGTCAAAATGATCGACGTCTTGAGTGCAGCCCGCTGCAGATTGAATCGTTGACCGAGAAAACCTGAGGACGAGGTTGTGTTTTTTGTGAAAATGGCGAAACTCAGAAGAACAGCTTTCATAGGATATGAAGAATTCTGCAGATCTGGGAGGGTGTTATTCACCTTGGCCTTCGGTCCCTGTGAATAACACCCTCCTTGATCTGCAGAATTTTTCGTATCTTACTCAGCCTCATTCAATAATTGCTAAGTATCGCGTCTCGTCTCGCTCTATGAACACTCTACCATTTCGTAGACATCAGAATAAGAAATTTTATTCTTCTTTTTCCTATTCCCTACTCGCACATTGTACAAAGCATACATTGCGCGAAAAATGGACACAACAGAACTTAAATGTTAAGCCTTTTTAATAGAAACCTTTTACAGATAATTCGAGCCTTTTCCATAATGCAAAATGATTTTAATTATAGTTTCATTGCAATTAATTATAATTATTTGAAGACATGATAAGCAGTTTACTTCATATTTGGCTTTCCGTGCGGGGCTATTTTGGGCAACTTTTCCCGAATTCTTGCGGCAAACTCACAAAGCTAGTGATGTATTGTAGGAAATATAGATTGTAATATTCAAGTCTTCAATTGCTTAGTACCTTAGTCGGAAACATTATTGTGTGAGAAACTTTCCTTGGACACATTCATTTCTTTGAAGATTTTTGATAAATAACTAAACTGTGATTAATTTTGCTCTGGTTTTTTTTTTACATAATACTAAAAAGTTCAAGCTGCTTAGGAAATGTTCAGCTAAGTGTTTTTTCTTAATTGTTTTTTTTTTTTTTTTCATTTTTTTAAAATCAGAAATTCCAAGAAGTTAATATTCCGTTTCCTTGCCATTTCCACCTTTACTAGGCTGGGAGGATTTAAGCGCATCAAATTTTGACCATATTTTTTTCCAATAAAAGTCGTTTCCTTTGAATAACTAACATCTCCGAAACAAGGAAATTCCATTTCTGATATTATTTTGTCCCCGACTTTATCAATCATTCTTATATTAGTCCAGAGCTTGGAGAGATAAAAGCAATATTGACATTCACAAAGTATGCTTATTTAGAACTACCATCGCTGGGCGGAAGCAGGAATTTTGGTTTAAAATGTTCAAAATTAATGCCGGAACTGGTTTCGTTCCACTTGAGGTCTTTAGATGAATTTACAGCACTCCTGATCGCCTATACTTTGGGCTCTTCAAGATCCCGGCCAGTAAAACAGAAGATTGTAAAAGTAAGCAAATGTTCAAACCAAGTAAAAAGGTCGTGAAATAAGGTACAACATGGTATTTAACGTGGCGAGCCAGATCGCGAGTGGCGGAGGTAAAATTTAGTTCAACGACTGGTAAGGTCATGTACCAACATTAAGATGAAGATTTGGTAGCCTCCTCCAAGAGTACTGCATATAACGCTTACCATATCGCTATTGGCCTACACGAAATCAAGTTACAAACTGTGTCCTTCGGTTGAGGCTCA
This sequence comes from Platygyra sinensis, assembly GCA_019787425.1. Lineage (NCBI taxonomy): Eukaryota > Metazoa > Cnidaria > Anthozoa > Scleractinia > Merulinidae > Platygyra > Platygyra sinensis. The sequence continues at coordinate 115 of JAHPZR010045221.1, read as the reverse complement.
TTCAAAAAAAGCCCATCAATTTGCATAGGCTACATATTTAGCGCAAGAATTACAACATAGCTTTGTAAGCGATATTGCGTGGTACTTTATGTTACACGGAACAATATACGCCGGC
>JAHPZR010045217.1:0-19707 GCA_019787425.1 Platygyra sinensis | reverse complement strand
TAAGGGACAGTCACGCAATTAAATTGATGGCAAACCTGACTGAAATCAATTGCGATTAGTTTTAAGTTGCGAGCTTTCACTCAATGCAAATATTTTATTTTTATTTTTTTTCTTCAGTTTGAATTTGTTTTGTTAGGTTTATGTTTAATCTTCTGTTTTTTTTTTCTTTTAGTTTTCCAAGCTGATACCAGTTAATTTTTGTTTTATTTAATTGTTGGAAACTTAATTTTACATATTCTTTTCATAATTATGATAATTATTCCATGTTCCGGGATGTTCCGGAATGTTCTGGGATGTTCCGGGATGTTCCGGGATGTTCCGGGATGTTCCGGGATGTTCCGGGATGTTCCGGGATGTTCCGGGATGTTCCGGGATGTTCCGGGATGTTCCGGGATGTTCCGGGATGTTCCGGGATGTTCCGGGATGTTCCGGGATGTTCCGGGATGTTCCATGTTCCAGGTTTTATCGACGGCCTTTTATTTTCTCAACGTCAACATTTGTAACGTGATACTTTTGTTTTCCTCGCAAAGTTTGTAACATGATACCCTTGTTTTCTAAAAAAAACCCATACAAATCAAGATATTCTCGCTCATTTCCTGCTAGAGAAAGATGAAATAATGTTATTGACTTATGAAAAAAAATGGAAGAGGAATGATTAGGCAAATATTCATATCATCGATAAACAATTACTAATTCAATTATCAAATGGTCACCTCATGTCTTCGAATAGCACGTTCTTATTATGTTACCACCGTCGGTTTTAACAATAAACCAGTTCAAAATACACAATGTTATCGATGTCGATTAATACAACTGAGAAGCGTTTTAAGTTGACCGATATTATATCCTACATCGGTGAATGAGTCCACTCAAAGACTGACTAAATTTATTTGCGGTTTCCGTAAAGTGCCACAGTGTCTACAGCAATAATTGAGGAGTTTCTTTTGTCATGACATTAGTAATTTTAATGCCGCTAACTCGGAAATGTTTCGGGTGAATACATTTGTGAACTTCTTGTTCTCTTTCATACGGGATAAAATAGAGAACGGATTGTATCATGCTGACAATGGTGCGTGCGTCTTACATGTTGTGTTCTTACATAAAGAAAAGCACTTAACGTTCGTGCATAATTGTGTACATGAAATGTATTGTTTAATTTGCCTAACATATAGTTAACACAATGCTAATCAATCTGCGCATGCGCTTCCAGTAAATTGCTTTTGTTCTTAAGAGAATAGTACCACTAGGATAACAAGAGAATATTGGAACCATATGCAGTTTTGTGATGTTATCCACGATGTAATCTAAGTGTGGTACGTTTTACATAGCAATCAAAGGTACCTACCCCACCTCCTCAAAACAAAGCGAATTAATTAATTGGAATTAATTAATTAAATAAACATTAAAGTTTACACCTTATCGCCATAGTGCTTTAGCGCCGTCAATCCCCAAACTATCCCAATAGTGCACTCTGCACTAAAAAAGGTATTACGTTAGCCACATAATGCGCTGACGTTGCAGGTTTCACTTTCGCTACGTGACAAATAATATCCTGCTCACTTTGCAAGTTTATTTCGCCACAAGTATCGGTCATTAATTAATTTGCACATTTGCGAATATTTCTTGGGGGATTAGGCAATTCAAGTGAATTCTTCTCGTCCAATCCAGCAAGTTCCAGCAGAGTTGGCTCATAGTGCTGGGGAGATGAGTAAGGCTTGACAACTGTCTACACTCATGATGCTGACCAGGGGTCAGCTCGTAGACCTGTTTAGAGTTTAATAGGCTTCTAGGACACTAAGCTTTTGGTCAAGGAATGGAAGTTTGTCTGTCACACCGATTGCAGAGCAGTGTTCCCCCTTTACTCAATATAACACGTGTTTATTGCTTGTGATTGTTAGGTTATTTTTAGCATTATTTGCTAGGAACTGAAACATTAGCCATACAATACTTTGTTTTTGTACTTTGAGTGAATTAAATGCATATCATTACCAAACAGAAGCATAGATGCATATGCCAAACAGTTTACCACTAGTTTTCAATAACTATTGGCTATTTTATTTTCTTTAAGAGTGGTTGGTGTGGAAGTTTAACAAGCCTGTATGCTTTCATCATTATTTTTTTTACTGGTAAGTTAATTGTTACCAAACATTATGTGATTGAATAGTGTTGAAATTAATTGCTAAGGGATTTCCTTGTTGTCCTAGCGCATCTCATAGAAAGATACAGTACCACTCAAAAGTAAGTTACCACCATCTCGTTTCTCGCGAGACTTGTCTCGAGAGAAATGAGACAAGTCTCGTTTCTCGCGAAAGTATCAATACTTTGCATTCGTGGGTATTCGAAACCTGTTTTGTGTATTTGGATGTCAGTATCATATCGTCATGATTAGCGCAGTAGACACGATTTTCATTCTTATCAACGATGCGTGTGAACCATGTGTGTATTGTTTAATATACATCGGCCAAACCTTTTTTATTACAGCCAGACTTCATGCTTAACATTTAGTTTTTGTAAGTACATGCACGATAAAAGTTGAAGGTATCTGAACCATCGGAGAGTCACCCGTGTTTACAAATATGTTTTACAGTTGTGTCAATTCTCTTGGTTGTATAATTCTTAAAGAAGGTTTGTTTGCAACCCTAAACGTGATTCAAACAGTTGATAATCAAACTGTAGTGTTCTTTAAACAACATTTAGAGTTTTGACACCCGATCTACGAAGCCACAATCGTGATCAATAAGTCAACACAGCAGCGCCGCCTACATGTATGTTTTGCCAACTATCACTCCCGACTGATTTGTCGGGAAACTCGACTAACTTTCTATCCAAAGATTGTAAACATGCAAAACGACGCACAGTGATCCGTTGAATAAGTTATAATCAAACTTGTGAACACGCGCTTTGCTCATGAAACCTTGATTAACTTTTTATTCAAAGGTTGCGAACACGCGAAACCACGCCGCGAAACCACGCTTTGATAAATCGCTTCACTTCACATTCGCCGAATAACTAATTTATTCAAACTTGTGAACGCTTACTTTGCACATGAAATCTTGAATAACTTTTTATTCATACTTACATACACATACATACATACTTTATTTGATGAGTAGGTTGTGTTAAAGGCAGCCAAAAGGCTGATGTGGACCTACTATACTAAACATTAAGAATTACATTTATAAAAATTGCAGTAATAACATAGAACTAATGTATACAAATAATACGGTATTCACTAAGACTAACATATAATTCTAAAAGTAAATGAAATGATCCTTTTTGTTAGCGACAACGGTTGCCCCTTTATCAAATGAAAAATTGTCAATAATCTTAACATATTTACGTAAAATTTGTTTAAAAGTTGTGTATGCTTGAGAACACATGTTCTTTGAACATGCAGAATCTCCACTACCTTTTTCTCAAACTTGTGAAACACTTCAATCACTGAGCCTTGACCAACTTATTATGCCTGATATTTGTGAAGAATGAACACAAGCTTAATCTCCACATCAAACCATAGTTAACAAGAACCGCGGCGCGGTTGTAACCGCGCTTTAAATATCACGGTTACTCACACTGTCCGACTCTGAGCAATGCAAAATACAAAGGAAAAGACGTAAAGGAAGACTAACTTCGTCGCAAAATAGATGGTGTGCTTATAACTCCGAACTCCGATGAAAGCTAAAATCACCAAGTGCATTAGGATGTCTTATTACGACTAATTTTAGAACTCTTAGGGTTTTACCCCTGCAAGTTCTGGCAAGTTATTGTTTACCTCAGCAAAAAGCCCAAGAATTCACTTGAATTGCCTAATCCCCCAAGAAATATTCGCAAATGTGCAAATCAATTAATGACCGATACTTGTGGCGAAATAAACTTGCAAAGTGAGCAGGATATTATTTGTCACGTAGCGAAAGTGAAACCTGCAACGTCAGCGCATTATGTGGCTAACGTAATACCTTTTTTAGTGCAGAGTGCACTATTGGGATAGTTTGGGGATTGACGGCGCTAAATCAATATGGCGATAAGGTGTAAACTTTAATGTTTATTTAATTAATTAATTCCAATTAATTAATTCGCTTTGTTTTGAGGAGGTGGGGTAGGTACCTTTGATTGCTATGTAAAATGTACCACACTTGGATTACATCGTGGATAACATCACAAAACTGCATATGGTTCCAATATTCTCTTGTTATCCTAGTGGTACTATTCTCTTAAGAACAAAAGCAATTTACTGGAAGTGCATGTGCAGATTGATTAGCATTGTGTTAACTATATGTTAGGCAAATTAAACAATACATTTCATGTACACAATTATGCACGAACGTTAAGTGCTTTTCTTTATGTAAGAACACAACATGTAAGACGCACGCACCATTGTCAGCATGATACAATCCGTTCTCTATTTTATCCCGTATCAAAGAGAACAAGAAGTTCACAAATGTATTCACCCGAAACATTTCACAGTTAGCGGCATTAAAATTACTAATGTCATGACAAAAAAAACTCCTCAATTATTGCTGTAGACACTGTGACACTTTACGGAAACCGCAAATAAATTTAGTCAGTCTTTGAGTGGACTCATTCACCGATGTAGGATATAATATCGGTCAACTTAAAACGCTTCTCAGTTGTATTAATCGACATCGATAACATTGTGTATTTTGAACTGGTTTATTGTTAAAACCGACGGTGGTAACATAATAAGAACGTGCTATTCGAAGACATGAGGTGACCATTTGATAATTGAATTAGTAATTGTTTATCGATGATATGAATATTTGCCTAATCATTCCTCTTCCATTTTTTTTCATAAGTCAATAACATTATTTCATCTTTCTCTAGCAGGAAATGAGCGAGAATATCTTGATTTGTATGGGTTTTTTTTAGAAAACAAGGGTATCATGTTACAAACTTTGCGAGGAAAACAAAAGTATCACGTTACAAATGTTGACGTTGAGAAAATAAAAGGCCGTCGATAAAACCTGGAACATGGAACATCCCGGAACATCCCGGAACATCCCGGAACATCCCGGAACATCCCGGAACATCCCGGAACATCCCGGAACATCCCGGAACATCCCGGAACATCCCGGAACATCCCGGAACATCCCGGAACATCCCGGAACATCCCGGAACATCCCGGAACATCCCAGAACATTCCGGAACATCCCGGAACATGGAATAATTATCATAATTATGAAAAGAATATGTAAAATTAAGTTTCCAACAATTAAATAAAACAAAAATTAACTGGTATCAGCTTGGAAAACTAAAAGAAAAAAAAAAACAGAAGATTAAACATAAACCTAACAAAACAAATTCAAACTGAAGAAAAAAAATAAAAATAAAAATATTTGCATTGAGTGAAAGCTCGCAACTTAAAACTAATCGCAATTGATTTCAGTCAGGTTTGCCATCAATTTAATTGCGTGACTGTCCCTTATTCCTAATTCGTTCATAGAAAACCAAGGTGGTTGCGTTCGAATTCTTTGATCAGACTGTGGTTTCTTTATTCAATTCATTACGTCAGTTCAAAGATATACGTATATACGATTTCTTATGGAGAATCTAATTCAGGCTAAAGAAGAACAAATTCGAAAACAAGAAGCTGAAGGAAGACTCATGAAATACAGAACAGCCCTTCTCACACAGACCTAATGGGTTATTTCCTCGATTAACAGCACTTACCGAAACAACAACATGAATAAAACTTAGCAGCGCTTACCAAAACAACAACAAATAAAAATTAATAAAACTAAGTTAAATCCACCTGATTCCCAACATCAGCTTCTGTGTATAAATTGACCTTGCATTCAATTCAATACAGGTTAACTACAGTGTTGAAGAAATGAACAAACACATTTGCCTGTTTACATTTTAAGGTCACCTATGTTTAAAAATTTTTTATATTAACTGAAAAGCTGACATTTGCCCAGTCCAACAAGTGTTAACACTTTATTAAAGTATCCAACTTGATTATCAGGGGTGAATTTTTCGCCTGCTGGCCTCATCATCTTTTATTCATTTATTTTCCATTTTGGTGACTTTGGTGAGGGGTCTCGGACAGCACGGCCTATTGTAGAAATCAGTGAAGCTGTTGTCAAAGACTGCACCTCCATATTTTCTTTAATGCTCTTGGAAGTTCTCGAAGGTCTACATTTTATCAGCAGCTGGAGCAAATCTAGTTTTGGTTCTGCCAGCCTTTTCGGTTCACCCCTAGCTGCAGCATGGTGAGGGAGATTTTCCCCCGTTTGACAAAAGGTCTTCCTTAAATTTGAAACTGGTAACACCGCTTACTTTGTACTTTGATCCTATCACTCTAAAACTTCCTGGGTAGTACTCTGTTGAGACATTCCCGCCTCCACTCAAAATATCATCAATAATCAATGACCTCGTATCCTTTTCAACTGATTTCCTACGGTGGAAAGTTCTTCCGTACTCATTCATTTCGAAGCAAACTTGTTCTATCCGCTGAAGAAACATAATGCCAGGTGACCAAACTGAGCGCTCCAAATGGTCACGCAAGCAGGCCCAAAATTTAATTTTACACATTTTTTCTCATAATTATTCGATGTTCCGGGATGTTCCGGAATGTTCCGGGATGTTCCATGTTCCTGGTTTTATCGACGGCCAAAATAAAATTATCACGTTTGCTAGTTTAACGTATTAATGAATTTAAAATGAACAAAATTCAACGTAAAACACCAGAGTAAAATTTAAAATCGTCTTGACAAACAATAATTGTAAGTTATTTTTGAGCTTTGAACTAACAGGTTACATACAGGTAGCAGATGACTCAAAAAGTACTGACAATCCTGCATAATACACTGCACTATCTGAGATTGTCTTACTAGTTAGCGTACATAATATTCCCTTCAAATCCAACGCTTCGATAAAGCCAGAAAAATGTATTTCACACACAGTAAAGACAAAATAATGAGCCGAACATCTACCTTTACGTTCCTTGTCTACAAGCAGTCCTTGTTGATTCACTGATGACTATAGACACGCAATCAACTGATCAATCTGTAGCACAACGACTGACAACGACTAAACCGTCACGAACTGTTTACTCCATGTAGCCGATTGCACCATGAGCCTTCGTTATGGTGAAATCTTCGATGACGTAATGGTCTTAATCTGGAACTATTTCTAGGATATGTCTGAGCATGAACTGACGATACTTACAATTCGATAGCAAGGCTTTAAAGAACAGTTTTCTCTCGTCAAAGTCACAATTAAATTGAATCGGTTATTTTTAGGAGTAAGGAGCTAGCAAAGTTGTCACGCGAGTCACATAATTCAAAAGTTACGCTGTTCATGGCTATTTTTAGTACGGTGGTTATTTCCCTATTAGTGACGCAATCCTTGCACGTTCTGACATGTCCTTTTGCTTCGAATTGAACGCTTCGATAAAACCAAAAGAAAAGATATTTCATGCGCAATAAAGAAAACAATATGTGTAACATTTTCGTGTATTGATGTTTCAAAAGCTTTTGGCGAATAAACATTACAGGTTGCGTGATTCAAACTCCCGGCTTAGACTTGACCGCGCGGAGGTCTTGGTCTGGTCACCGACAAAACGAAAAAAAAAAAAAACCGCGTGTAAAACTAGAACCGCGTCTCGGCCCCAGGCCGCGCGGTTAATTAATCGTTAACTATGATCAAACCTTCCCAACTAACATTTTATTCAAACTTGTGAACATGGGACACCACGCTTTGATCGTGAAACCTCGATTAACATTTTATTCAAATTTGTGAACATGCGAAACCACACGTTTGATCATGAAACCTCCACTAACTTTTTATTCAAACTTGCGAACATGTGAAACCATGCTTTGATCATAAAAACTGGCTAACTTTTTGTGCACACATGCGAAATGATTACGCTTAAAAAGCAGACTTTTTCTGGGTGTTTCAAGGGATTTCAAGACTCAGTAAAAAATGATAATTGATAAACTGATCTCGAACATAATACATTTATTGTTGGTCATGACTTTTTTAGGTGTGGTGGCTCCTAAAGGAGTATTTTGTTGTTACCTGCATCGTGCAATGTCAACCGAAGTGCATTGGTCGACGATGACAGGATTTTCTCTAGGTTAGCTCTGAAAAAAGCTGTTGTTAATGCCCAGATGCATGACCTTCTCGCTGAACTACCAATGGCGCAACCTTCTGTAAATGGTTGATGTACGTCATGCACTTCTCTGCCGTCATTCTTTCTTGCCAAAATCGTGTTATCCCGCCGAGAAGCTCGTCCTTCGTTGTGGGCTTTACATTGGTGTGAAAGAAGTCTTTAAGTGCATGCCAGATTAAGCTCAATAGGGTTCAGGTATGGGCTCTCCAGGGGTGTCTTCCACCAGTTGATTCCACTCTGATCCATGAAGACTTACGCTTGACGGCTTGTGTGCTTAGGGTCATCAGGAAATCGAGACTCGATGAAGGGCAGAAGGGTCTTTTCCAAGATTTTGTTGACGTAAAACGTTGCATCCATGTTCCCAGACAAGATTAGAACTCTAGTCGCTCCTCTTTTTGAGATGCCGGCCCAGATGTGTACCTTGAAGGGATGCTTTGCACGTCCTTTCAGCTTCGGCTGCTCCCACCTGCGACGGAAGCAAAGCTTGGCGTGCTTTTCCATATGGACGGAACATTCATCTGTGAAGATGACGTCATCGAACTGCTCGTTGTCTTCCACACACTTCAGACAGAACTCCAGTCATTTGGCGCGGTTCATCTCGCATATCAGCTGGTAGTATTTCTTGCCAGTCTGAACCCACCCGAGCTTCTACCTCAGAAGTCGACACCGAACTGTTCCTGGAGCTTTTTGCCAAGCTTCGGTGCTGCGAGCTTGTCATTCTTCTCCATTTCAGCATCAATAAGGTTCAATACTTCTGGCATGACATTTTCATTTGGACGACCTGGTAGAGGGGCATTCGCAAATGACTGCCTTTCTTGGAAACGTTTTAAAAAGCGCCTCACACTGAGACGACTTATTTGGCAGTCATCATCGCCAAGAATTTTCACAATTTGACTAATATTTCTATTTTGTTCTCAAAGCCTGACAATTTTTGCTTTCTGCTCGTTCGTTAAGCGACCCATGATTGAAAGGAATACTCTTACTGTTGATTGAGATGCAACAGTCATTCAATACATAAAACAAGAAAAACATAACTAGCCAATTAGGTATCAATAAAATTTCAATGCATTTTAAAAAGCAAATAAGCGTCAAGAAATTTGGATGCAACATTGACAATGTAAATACTCCGCAGCCAATCAATGACCTGGAATTTGGATCCGTTTTTAAACAAAGGACTTGTTACACACACTATAAAAGCACCCTTGCGTTTTTAAAAACACCACAGTAAATTGTTTACTGTGACAATCGTCACGTGCATCGTTAAGAGAAAAACACATACGAGGAAATGGCCGCTAGAAAATTATGTCGCGAGACACAATTACCTTAAAAGGCACTGTTTTTTTCCCCAAAGAGGGTATGGCTCACATTGCTCCCACACGCTTGATTTTGGAAAAGAAAGCAGCTGCAGTTGGCGTGGACGTCACCATTAACTGGCAAGGGCTGCATGTTCTCTCTAACATTATTGCATTAAGTGGTAAGTACAGATGTAATAATTGTGTTAACATTTTTTAAGCTTATCAACTCACATTCGTGAAACGTCATTGAGTTCGCGGCAACTTTTGTAACCAACAAAGTGTTTAGTGACTAAAAAAACTCAGGTGCTGTGTCGACGGACAAGTTCAAAATGTCAGCTTTTATCAAATTTACTACAGCAGTGAAGTTTACCTTTATCAAGTTCAAGTTGATAATCAACACTTTTTTGAAACCGCTTGATTTTCCTTCATAGATAATTATCAAGTCTTGCACGAGAAGGATCAGGCCTTTTATCAGGAAAACCTCGGAGGCAACGATAAGGAAAACCAGGCACAACCAAGAAAGAAGCCACATAAGGTAAGTCAAGATGAGCCCTTCTGGTATGATGGTTGTGACGTAATAGTCATTTAAGTAATTAGAACGTTCAGGGTTTTCGAGCGCGCAGAATGTTAGTTACTATGAAAGGTGATATGTAGCGTAATAGTCATTTGGGTAATTGGAACATTCAAGTTTTAACATTGGTTTCAGTAACAAATTACGGTCACTTCGCCCCAACAAAAGTCAGTTTGCTCCATACGAAAGTTATTGCACTCCATACAGAAGTTACGTCGATCCATGTAGGAAATTAGTGAAATTTGTCGTGAAGTTTTTGCTTTGATGTTGGAGTGGGACTGATTTCGAACTTAAGTTATGCCAGTTCTGATTATGAACAAACACAGCTTTAATTAAGTCGCGTTCGCTTACACTTGGTAACACTGATCATAGTCAATCGAATCTTTTAAGATAACACAAATGGTAACCGGATCCGAATTTCTCTGAAAGGTTGTCACGTTGTGCTGAAAACAAAAAAGTCTCACCTTGAATTAACATAACTTCACACATTACACGTGGGTATGTGTGGCAAAAAAAACAACAATACAGTCTTCATTAAAAGAACACACTCGTAATAAATTGACACATTGAGACTTATCAAAAAGGTTTTGAGGACAGTTTATTTAACAACGCACGTAAAGCCTTGAATAGTTTTCAAAGTTTTTCAAATACGATTGGCCATCGATCGATCAACGGACTTTGTTTGACTTTGTTGCTATGTAAGTGGTACAAGTAAATGCTAAACAACGGGTGTAACAATAAAAAAAGTTCGACTGTGGAGCGAACTGACTTTTGGCTGGGGAGAAGTGACTGGAGCCGAAATCACCGGATACCAGCGTGACAGTCATTTGGGTAATTTTTAATGTTAAGGTTTTTCGGGCGCGTTTAAGGTCTGGTTTAAACGTCGCATCTTACATGCACCAAATTGAATTGCCACATTAAGTACACGTAAAATACGACATCTAAATCAATTAAATGCGACATATTTCAATTCGATGCAAGTAAGTCAAATATTCGACTGATCCAGTCGAATATGCGACTGAAGTTCGACAGTCGATTTAAACGCCGCATTTTACATGTGCCAAATCGAATTGAAATTATGTGAAATAATTTATGTTTGCTCGAATGGAAAATTAAAACATGTCACTCGAGCTCAGCAATTTTATTCGGCAAAACAATGCGACATTTAAATCAAATCAGCTGAACATATTCATTCGAGTCAACTAAAATTAGTATATTTGATTCGGCGCATGTAAAATGCGACGTTAAAACCAGGCCTAACATTCTTTATTGAAATTTTGTCTTAAGTTACTGCCTATACAGTAAGGACTCGTTTTCTAGTTTTGGAGCGAAGAGATATCGATTTTTACCGCAAGAGCATTATGAGGCCAACAGAATTATTTTTCAGTGGGCCAAATGCAAAAGATAGTAAGGTAATTGGAATTTTTAAGTTACAAGCAATTCATTTCCAACTACTAATTGACATCACAGAATTTGTTTTTATATGGATTTAATGCCAGGTTAACAATACTTAATTTCTTCACTTCAGGAAAAGGATGCAAATATATCGAAGAGAGGGGCTGGGAAGAAGGATACTGGGAGAAAGAATAATGGAGGAAAGAAGGTAACTTGAAATTTCATTGGTTTTTAAAGTCCACATTTTCTAGAGAGATAGCATAGCAAAGCCTGAAGAGTTTTTAAGTTAACAGTGCAACCATTCAAGAAGAAGACAGATTTAGAGTAGCTTCCCAGTCATTTTTGTTTTCTTACATTTCTATTTTATTGGGTTTGATAGGATGAATGTCAGGTACTTCTGACAGTAGCACCTGTAGAGCCCCAGAAAGAACAGTCCAAAACAGTCCTACCCATGTTGTGTAACACTAACAACAATGTGAGTGGGGAAAAGGATGTTGGCAACGAGGTAACTTGACAAAGTAGACATTGATAATTACAGTACCGCTCAGAACTAAGCGAACCTAAAACGTGTGTACTCAACGAACCCCTAACGCGTTAAAATGGCCAACGTGTTATTGCCAACACAAAAGGGCCACGCGTTTTTGCCAATGCGTTAGCCTTTGTTATTCATAACCAATATTCCTTTTGTGATGCTTTGTTATGGCAAACAAAGCACGACTTGCAGTTCAAAACAAATGCATGATTTGTAAATCCATGCAAAAGCGAAATTCAAATGAAAACACAGCGAATTACAAGCGCAGTGAAAAATTTGACCTTTCGAAGAACCGCTTTGTAACGCTACCACTGAAATAAGGCACCTAATGATGTTGCCGCATTATGCGGCACAAGTGTTAATCTTCGAATTATTTTTGGTTCACCTTGTTGATTATTCCGCTTACCGCAGAAAGACAAAACCATCTTCTGCTGTAAAAAACATTTCTGCCTTGTGAAAACCAAGTTCTGTTCTCAAACCCATTGTGGCATCCACAGTCAGCGAAAATTTTGCTGTATCGGATGGCAGTAATGATAGGAGATATGCAAATCGTGACAAAATTAACAACACATCGAAAGCTAGACGATTTCACTTTTAACCGGTTAACCCTGGCGCCAGATAACCGACCTAGGAAAAATCCTTCTCATGTCATTTAAAGTTGCCTTGTGAAAATGTAACTCTATTGTCAAACCCATCATGGCATTCATACTCGGCAAAAATTTCGCTGTATCAGATGGAAGTAATCACATAGAGAAGTGCTAGGAAATATGCAAATCGCGGCAAAATGAACAACAGATTGAAAGCCAGACGACTGCAATTAACCCGGCGCCTGATAAGCGACATAACTGGAGAAAGTCCACGATTCTTGCATGATCCGCAAGAATCTGGTCACAGTCTCAAGAAGACAAAATGCCCAGTAGTCAAAAAGCTCGGACACACCTGTAATTCCTTCGAATTCCTCTACTGCAAATCCGAAATATTGCTTACAATCGCTTTGCATTTCCAAACAAACATTAAATACTCTCAATACATTTCGTGGAGACTTTCTGTGGAAATTCGGTGGACAATTTTGACTGCCAGGCATTTTAATAGTTTTTTTTTTTGAGGACATGACCGGCAGCCGGATAAAGACCCTTGCGATTTTATGGTATGAACAACCTTGGAAAATTCTTCCACTACAAATCCACAATAACTTTTAGAATCACTTGGCTATTCTAAAGAAACCTCGAATCTTCTCATCAGGTTTGAATGAAGCTGTTTGTCACAGTTCGATAAATATCTTAAACTGCCGATGTACGCATAAATTTTTCCAAGTGTCAAGCATGTGCCGATTTTATAGTATGCCCACGCTCGAATATTTCAGCATCTTGCAAACGAACATAATTTTTTGAATCGCTTTACATCTACATTTCTAAAAAAATCATCAATGGCCATCAAAAAGTTTGAAAGAATCTTTCAGCGGAAATTCTGTGAAAATTTCAGACTGCCGCCCATTTAGTCCATTTACTAGTAAGACCTTACCCGGCTGCCGGGCATTTACATGTAGATAAAAATCGCTTGACATTTCTAAACAAAGATCTACTATTCCAAGAAGAATTGGATTACTTTTTGTGTTAAAATTCTATCAGACTGCTGAATATGTAGGTTTTTCAAAATACTTCCCGGCTGCCAGGTGTCTTGACGCAATAACGATCAGATCTTGAAAAAAATATAAATCTCACAATGTTGTCTGTTGGTTTTTTTTCACGGCATCAATTGAAAACCCGTTATCTTTATCTGTTGATTTTTCGAAACGCAAATCACAGGTAACACACAATCTTGCTAAGTAGGGAGAGAGTAAATAAAGGAACGAAAAGAATGAACAGTTCACCTCTGTCTCCACTTGTCATCTCTTTTATCTTACGCGACTTTACTGCGAAAACCGCTGCTTACAAATACTGTGTAACACTGAAGTGCAAAACCTGTACCTAGGCCTTTCCGCGCTCAGCACAAATATGAAAATAGTAATACCGATATTGAAGAACTGTTTAGTCATCCATGAAAGATTTAAGAGTCGTATTTTGTGTTTTGAGTTGAATGCTGTCGAGAAATACAATGTCCTCAAGGGTTTTCGAAGCGGCTAGAGACGAAAGCTACTTTCACCTCCTAGCCGTCTTGTTCGAAAAAAAAGACAAAAAACGAAGAAAAGTTGCAAGTGCAAGGACGAAAATTGGAAACTTTGTATATATAGCTGCAGATATGCATGCGAGCTGGAAGAAAGTAAAGTGTATGTGCTTGTAATCAACGGACATGGCCTTCACACAACATAAACATAATAAATATTCTGTACAAACAAAAGGCCAAAAGCCAGCGGATAAAGAGATGTTCGAAAGGCACATGCAACTCTAAGCTGACCCTTGGGGCGTTCGTGATAGTATTACGGTTTCTATTGGTTTAAAAAAATTGGGGTCAATCAAGATCGCACATGCACTTTATCGTGACAATGGCCCTTTAACTCTTTACACAAGTTTCATTACAATACTATACTAATTAACTAAACATACTATACAGGACCTACAGTATAACACAGCTATAATTCACTCTCACACAGATACACACAGTCATGAACAGTTACATAGCAAAGTCACACTAATTTGAACCTCACACGCTTTAAGTTATTCAACTACTTCTTGTATTTATGTTACCCACTTTTTCTTAAACATATCTAAATTATTATTTTTTGTACAGATATATTTTTACGTCTCATACTTTAATTTGACTTTTGATTTAAAACCACATATACTTGGAAGTTCTTTATTCCTTCTACGTGCCCGCAAATAAATTTTTCCTACAAGTAATAAGTAATTAAGTAAGGGAAGTCTTGGTGTTAAAAGACCGATTAATATATCTTTCAGATTAAGATGTATCTGCTGTTGTGTCAAAGATAAGTAATATAATTCGAAATCTTCCCAGAAAGAAATTGAATAAGAGCAATATTAAAAGAGATGCTGCATTGTTTCTGAGTCACATTTGCAGAAAGTGCATAGATCATCCACAATGTACCCAATTTTGTGTAGTTTTGAATTCGTGTAGAGTATAGAGTTCAATACTTTAAACTAAAAGGCTTTGACATACGGCTCAAAAGCAACTGAATGGGGAAGAGAGAAAGCTTTTTTCAATGTCTCATCAGTTAAATTAAATTCACTCCTTAATTTTCTTGTGTTATTTGGAAAACAGTTTAGCGCTTCAGTGTTACGCAGGATTTGTAAGCAGCGGTTTTCACAGTAAAATCACGTAAGATGGAAAAGAGATGACAAGAGGAGACAGAGGTAAACTATTCATTCTTTTCGTTTCTTTATTTACTCTCTCCCTCTCAGCAAGATTGTGTGCTCCCTGTGTGCAAATCATTTTATTCGTAAGTTGAATGAATCCAAGCAGACAAAACAAAATAGTCGCCTTAAGCGAGTTGAGATGGAATTAATAGCTAGACAGGTTTCTTTTACCCTCTACTTATTATTTTCTCTTTTATTTGTCTTTTATAGGATGAACTTCAAGAGTCTGCACCTTCCACCTCACCAAAGATGCTTGCATCTTCAACACCAAAACTACCTCCAAAGCCAAGACGTGTATATCAGGACCAGTTAAGCTTCCTCGATGACCTTCTTGAAAAGAAAGAAGACATTTCTATCCATGAAAAACTGGACATAATCATTGAAAATCAAAAGGCATTTTTAAGTTTATGGCTGATGTAATGAGGGGAGGGTTCGTAGGTAAACATGTAAGTAATGACGTTAATTGGGGAGGCATTAGTTTTGAAGCGTTCAAGTTGTAGTGTAGGAAATTTCGCCACTAAGTTGTTAGTGCAGAGTGCACTATTGGGATGGTTTGGGGGTTGATGCCGCCAAAGCACTATGGCAATAAGGTGTAAACTTTAATGTTTGTTTAATTAATTAATTTTAATTAATTAATGAGCCTTGTTTTGAGCTGGTGGGGTAGGTACCTTTGATTGCTACGTAAAACGTACCATACTTAGATTACTTCTTTCGTAACACCAGAAAACTATATATGGTTCCAATATTCTCTTGTTATCCTTGTGGTGCTATTCCGCTCTTAAGACCAAGAGCAATTTGCTCAAAGTGCATGTGCAGATTGATTAGCATTAGTGTTAACTATATGTTAGGTAAAAGATACAATTCATACACAATTACACTTGAACGTTAAGTGCTTTTCCTTGTGGTAGAACACAACATGTAAGACGCATGCGCTCTAGCACTGTCGCATGATACATTCCGTTCTCGAGTTCAGCATTCATGCGTGCAATACCACACACTCCTCTTAACAGGCGATAGCAGTTATATTTCAGGTAATATCAGTTTTCCTTTTTAGTGCAAAGAACGCTTTTGCGACAGCGTATCGTTTGGAATCATCCCTAGCTCGGTTAAAATATGTTGTGTGCTATTTTCAAACTATTTCGTGTTTGCTAAGCTTTAAAGAGGGAAACAAATGGATCTCCTCAGCCTACTGTTTATTTTCTCCGCCATGAAAGAGAACAAGAAGTTCACAAATGTATTCACCCTAAACATTTCCGAGTTAGCGACGTTAAAAGTACCCGGTAGTAATGTCGTGGCAAAAGAAACTTCTCAAATATTGCTGCAGACACTGTGGCACTTACGGAAACTGGAAATAAATTTAGTCAGTCTTTGAGGGGACTCATTCACTGATGTAAGATATAAATGATATCGGTAAAGTTAAAACGCTTCTCGTTTGTATTAATCGATATCATTGTGTATTTTGAACTGGTTCATTGTTAACACGGTACCAACGGTGGCAACCTAATAAGAACGTGCTATTCCGAGACACGACGTGACTATTTGATAATTAAATTAGTAACTGTTTATGGATGATATGAACATTTGCCTCTTGAATGAAACAAAATCATTCCTCTTCCATTTTTTTCATAAGTTAATAACATTAGTTCATTTTTCTCCAGCAGGAAAGAAGCCAGCATTTTTTCCTTTGTATGTTTTTGGGAAAACAAGGGTATCATGTTACAAACTTTGCGAGGAAAACAATAGTGTCAGGTTACAAATGTTGGTGTTGAAAAAATAAAATTACATGTATCACGTTTGCTAGTTCAACGTATCAATGAATTAAAAATAAACTAAATTCAACGTAAAACACCACAGTAAAATTTAAAACCTTCTTGACAAACAGTAATTTATTGTAAGTTATTTTTGGGCCTTGAACTAACAAGTTACATACAGGCAGCAGATGACTCAAAATGTACTTACAGTCCTGCATAACACTCTGCACTATCTGAGATTGTCTCACTAGTTAAGTGTTATTTTTAAGCCGGAGGAGTTAATTAACTGTAACTGTACTGGGACTCAGGGAAAGGGGCAGCTGAATGCTGTGAAAATTGATATTGTAAAAGAGTATGTATTAAAACTCTATCCATGTACCTGCGCACAAGAGGACATAGTGTGGGGGAAATGTGTTGTTGCTATCGACGAATTTTTGCGAAGGAAAAAGTGGGATGGCCGGGAACGACAAGATTAAATATGCTCTATTTTTTATTTTACAGTAATTAATTAATATACTTGAGTGCGCTAAAATCCGCTTTCTTAGATTGTACGGCTAGTTTGTGCAAAACAGGCCAGTGTGTGAAATAGTCATTATAAGTCTTTAGACACCGGTCAGTATAAAACACGGACTACGTACTATGGACTACGGACTACAGACTGGGTATAAAACACGGACTCAGGTATAAAACGCGGACTGAGCGTTACAGACTCAGTAAAAAAACGCAAAGAAAGGTTCTACATTGAATAAATTCTCGCACAAAATGTTTTTATAAATAGAAGCTACCTGTATAAATTATAAAAGTCTCATTTCCCGAAAGTGCCCGCTTGTACAGGTCCAACCATACTCGATTGCCAAAAAAGAAATAGAATACACTAAAAGTCACAAAATTGACGAGCTGTATGAATTTTCGAATGATTCAAGCCATGATTAAATATTTTGGAAGATCAACAGTTGAGAGAATTGAGGAGAATTCGAACGACATGTCCCGCTGTTCATTTATATGATCATGTATGAAATAAATACACATAAATACGGCCATGGCGAAATGAGGAACAAAAAGTTGATAAATAGAAGAAGCGACATTACACAAGGATGGCAGTTCTGCACTCCTTAATATTGCCTTGGAAAAGGAAGGGGAAAAAAAAGAAAAAAAAAGTTCTTACAACACGGGGTATTCGTATTTGGTCACCCACCCAACTACTATCCCCGCCGAACGGGCTTAACTTTGTTGAGCAGACAGAAACATGTTGCTGTCCTTGTGGTATAGTGACTCACCCAAGATGGCCGGCATTGGAGGTGAGGGCTGCGATATATAGTTTCATATATTAATTCTTCTTTTCTTGCAAGTTTCGATTTCCGGTAAGACAGTACATGAGGAGATGTAACGCTGTTGAAAACATTCACATTCACAAAGTTATCGGTCCGTGAGACCGAATTATCTTCGTCCGAGAGACCGAGGCAATTATTTCGAAAGTGCCGCATGTCCGATCACCAAAGCATATTCCTCTAACTTTTTATTCTCTACTTTCCCAGCCATGCAGTATCAGATATTTTTTTTCTCTTTTTGATACCTTTTCTCATCTTAGAAATTTTAAAAAAATGCTTCCACCGTGGAGTCACTATACCACAAGGACAGCAACATGTTTCGTCTGCTCAACAAAGTTAAGCCCCGTTCGGCGGGGATAGTACTTGGGTGGGTGACCAAATACGAATACCCTGTGTTGTAAGAAATTTATTTTTCGTTTTTTCCCCTTCCTTTTCCAAGGCGATATTAAGCGTGCAGAGCTGCTATCCTTGTGTAATGTCGTTTCTTCTATTTATCAACTTTTTGTTCCTCATTTCGCCGTGGCCGTATGTATGTGTATTTATTTAATACATGATCGAACAAATGAACAGCGGGACGTGTCGTTCGAATTCTCCTCAATTCTCTCGACTGTTGATCTTTCAAAACATTTAATCATGGCTTCAATCATTCGAAAATTCATACAGCTCGTCAATTTTGTGACTTTCAGTGTCTTCTATTTCTGTTTCGGCAATCGAGTATGGCAAGAGAAAATCCTATCATTTTCTCTTGAGCATGGTTAAACCTGTATGAGCGGGAACTTTCGGGAAATGAGACTTCTATAATTTATACAGATAGCTTCTATTTATGAAAACGTTCGTGCGAGAATTTATTCAATGTAGAAGCTTTCTTCGTGTTTTATACCGAGTCCGTAATGCTCGGTCCGCGTTTTATACCCAGTCCGTGTTTTATACCCAGTCCCTAATTAATGCTTAGTCCGCGTTTTATACCTAAGTCCGTGTTTTATACCCAGTCCGTAGTCCGTAGTCCGTAGTCCGCAGTCCATGTTTTATACTGACCGCCAAAATACTCTCCGCTGACTGGTTATGCATCACCGGCTCAGAAAAAAACCAATCGATAATCTCGAATGGTGATTTCTTTTTCTCACACAACGATTTTTCATTCTCAACAGTTAATTTCAATCTCGCATGGCAGTTTTTCATTCTCGATTGGTACTTATGATCTCGCATGACATCTTTTTATTCTCGTATAGCAATTTTAATTTCTCATACAGTGATTTTCTAATCTCACGTAGTGATTTTCCAATCTCGCACAGTGATTTCTCATTCTCACACATCGATCACTGAGACTCGATAGTTTGTGATTTCAACTCAACCCACTTTTTGTCATGCGTGGCTTGCCATAGCAGATGAC
>JAHPZR010045216.1:0-17200 GCA_019787425.1 Platygyra sinensis | reverse complement strand
GTGAGCAGTTTCCTCATCACTTTGTTCATAATTGTCAAAATAGATTTACCCTGTTCATACATTTTTAATGCGTTATCTGTAAAAGGCCCTTATAATCGAACCAGCATAATGGGGTCATTTGTATTTGTAAGGTAGTTTCGGTTATTGAGATCATCACAGTGTGAGTTCTGCAAATAACTGGGTATTCTTATAACTTAGGTTTGAATATTGATTACCCGGGAAATTTCCATAGGGAACGATGATTGAGCTTCAGTTTGTTAAGGTGGCCGAACACAGTTGTCAAGTGCCTTTGCCTAATTCACCATTACTTTTAAACTATTTATGCTTTGGCGCCCGTTTCTTGCAAGAGTCAAGGTTAACCACAGAAGTATTTATTCTCGCGTTTCGGCTAGGGTGTGGTCCGTTGCCATGGCAATAGAGCTGGTTAAAAACAAGACCTTAAAAATGGTTTTTGCTTATTTTAAAAATAATCCAGTCGTAAGATTTTTTTCATTGTTTGGCCCCTACGAATTGACATTAAATCCCTTCGGTCAACACTGTTCTAATAAAATTTTGACATAGGTGATTTTCGTAATTCGCCATAAATCGTTTTCTGTATCATTAAATATTCCCTATGTCAATTTCGGAACTATTTTTTTTTTGCCAAATTTCTTGAAATTTTAAAAGCATAGAAAACTGTTTGCCGGCAAAATCTAACAGGAGGGATAGTCAAGAATAGAGCGACAAATAAACAAGCAGACAACGTTTATTTGATTTCAGACAGGCAACATACACATACTATTACTACTAATTTATTACTACTAATTTATTACTACTAAATTATTAAGACAAAGCTTCGTGAGAAGATAAATGGGTTTTGAGGATTATTTCACTTGCCCCAGATTTACGCTTTCAGTGTTTTGAGTGGGGATACCCAAAACACTATAGATTCGGGTACCCAAAACACGGAATACCCAAATCACGGTGACACCTGCGGAGCAACCACCCTAGAGTATTTACAAGGAAAAAGTTAACCCGCCTGCCAGGGTAATCCTAGCACGCAGATAGGGTAACCCGCTAGCTAGGGTAACCCTCCTTCCTTGTGAACTGGCCCTTTGATTACGAGCTCGAGATTTCTTCGCGTGATGGTTGACGACGGCGCAATATTGTTTAAGTATAGGCTTAAATCTACTAGTCGCTCAAGACTTTCTCTAAATCCTCTCTACAGCCCGGACACTTCAGTCGAGAACGCAAAGAAGATGCTGCCAGTTTGCTAACAAGTGCAATCTCTCACGCTACTCACAACAGAATAGGTATTGGAGAACACAACAGAATAGGAATTGGAGGTCATAGTGAGTAATGTAGCCAATTAGAGAACGGCATTTGTGATAGAACATTAGTAGATTTATACTAAAACTCATTTTTTGTATAACTCTACTAGCGTTCTCTCACGAATGCCGTTCTCTGATTGGCTACGCTACCCACTATCTATTCTGTCATGGATAGATAGTGAGTGGCGTAGCAGTGTGCCCTTGTTAACAAAATAACAGTACTTCTTGGCGTTTTCTTTGAAGACGATTTAGATAAAGTTTTGAACGACTAGTAGATTTACACACCAAAACAATAAAATTATTCGCTCTCGATGTCTATCCGATGGAAATCGAGAGCGAATAATCTAGTTATTTAATAGAGGCATTCGTGAAAGTTTAGGAGAACTTGAAAAAGCTGTGAAAACATTCGTCAGTTGGCTCGTGTTCCCACAGCATTTCCCGTTCTGCTAAACTTCTACTCGTATTATATATGACTCGATAGAAACATGGTTCAAGTTTTCTATTTCTTAAATATTTAAATATTGTAATTTTAATCGTTCCTTTTTTCCCGTCCAGATATTGACGAGTGCTCGTCTGGAAATAGTTCTTGCCCAACAAACGCCCACTGCATAAACGTCGTAGGGTCCTACGCATGCGAATGTTTCCGTGGTTACCAGGGGATCCAATGCTCCGATGTAGACGAATGTAAACTTGGAATACACACGTGCGATGAACTTGCTAACTGTATAAACACCGTGGGCTCATATAAATGTGCGTGCAAGGTTGGTTTTTATAACGACGGGTTTTCATGCCAAGACATAAACGAGTGCAGGGCTGGCTCTCACGCATGTGATAACCATTCCAGCTGCGTGAATTTAAACGGTTCTTATACATGTGTCTGAGGTAACCGAGCAGATTCAGAGTTTAAATTGAGTTCCAGGGCGTTTTCCATTTACCAAAAGGATTCCGGAAAATTCCGGAAACTTCGGTGGGAAATGTTTATCGGTGAAAGACGTGTTCATTTGACACACTTGTCCCATTCATTCCCAGACTCCCTTCACCGTCCGATGTATTTCCTGCCAAATACAAAATGGCGGCACAACTGTTGTTGAACGAAATGCTAGACTTCTCTTTGGAAGAAGAGAGTAGTGTCGTTAATTCAGATGATGATGACATTCCTATCCTGGCGGCGGCTGCAACCTATATGAGGAGCGATCTTCACAGAAATAAAGGTTTTTATGAAAATATTTTGCCTGCATGACTCGAGGGGACCTTTGAAGCTCTGTGCCGAGAAGTACAAGCCACAGGAAGAGTTCCTCAACAACACGCGTTTGGAAGGCCTCCAATTCCCCTTGATAAGCAAGTTTTAGCATTCGCATGGTTCATAGCAAACTCCAAAGCGATACGTTCGGTGTCTGACAGGTTCGACGTGACGGTAGCCGCCATATTTCCTTACTAAAGATATGGCCTGGAACTGGTAAAAACCTTTGCGAAATCCGTAAAAAGAACACGCAGTTTCATCGGAAAATTTCCAACGGGAAAAACTGGACTACTTTTTCACAAGTTCCATTTTTCCGGAAATTTCCAGTGGAACAAAGCGAAAAATCATGTTCCATTTACCTGACCCAACTGGAATTTCCGAAATCTCTGGGCAAATGGAAAACGCCCCCAGTCTCGCCTCAAAAAGCATCAAGCACGAACACACTCTTTTAAGTACTAACCTAAATATTGAGTGTACGTGTATTTTGATCTGCTGTTTACAATTCCAGAAGCAATTAAGTTCTGGTACCAAGGCCATGTGACTACCGGTTCCCAAGGGCTACTACATTAAAAAATACTAATATGTCATCCATGGGTCCCACGGTGTAATGGTTGGCGCTCTGGGCTCTGAATCCAGCTATCTGAGTTCAAATCTCGCCGAGACTTTTTAATTTTGAATTTTACATAAATGAATATTTTTCTTACATGTTAATATATGTTGTAATTCGAGATATAGAATGATAACGAACGAGAAGTTCTTTCAATTCTTTTTTTTTTGTCCTTTTTCGAAACTTTTTGGCTCCCGCTGTCGTTTCCTTTCCTTTGGCGATAACTTCACCAAACTCAGAGGAAATGCGCAAGATCTGTAAATACAATCTGTCTAATAGCATCTATCCGAACAAGTGCGTACATTTTCCCATTTTTTTATTTTCCAATCATGACTTAGAATGTTATGGAAAATAGTGAATGCAAAATAAGAAAAGGGATCCAGCAAGTCGAACCGAAACAGTTCTTATTAAGTCAAACAAACATGAGGCCTGCATGATCAATGATGGATAGTAAACTGAGAGAAGATTAAAAGCGAGTCTTCACCTTGTACTTTGAAGACAAAAAAGCATTAGTAATTAATAAAATTCCAAGGGTTTATGTTACAGATTATACTTAAAATTAAAGGGATCTTAAAGGGGCAGAATAAATCGAGATAGTGTTTTTAAGAAAACAGCTGCCCTCGCAAAACGATCGATAGTCCGGCTGCAACACATCCGCGGCCGCAAAGAGCTACATTATTTTTTGCAAAGTGGTAAGGAGCGGATATTGACACTTTCCTAGCTAATAATACAAGAAAATAGTCTGATATAAAGTACTACTGTCTATTAATTCAGGGAAATATATGCTGGAATAGTTCAGTAAAAGATTCGTTTTGCTGTCCTGGTTCAAGTTCATTATCATAATTGTAAAAATGCAAATCAGATTTTGCTGCCATCGCTGAGTGGTTTTCGTCTCTATTCTTGGCAGGAAGTCAGTCTTTTATAATTTTTTTTATAGAATGTCGTCTCGTTCCCGCAGTTATTCCACCTGCGGAGTCATCATCTTCATACAGAATAAACGCAACTTGTTGAAGCGAGAATATAATATTTCTGTTTAATATGTTTTTATCCCAATGTTATGAGTGTTAAAACGGTAATTTCTCGTGCCCTTTGACTGCCGTATATGTTACTTACCTTTTAGCATTAGTGTAAATTGTTGGACAGTCGAGACCCTCAAATGTCGGTCATTAGATAAGATGCATTACAATGCACTTCAATTGTGAGAAACAGCATCTGCTAGACGATTTTGTGGTCCGCTGCTAATTAAAAGTCATAGTGAATTTGACTTGTTCGGCGTGCGCTCTAGTTAATTTCCCCATTTCGCTGATGAAGCGCCCCAAAAAGGCGGCGGCGAATCGAAGCAAGTAGGGACTATAGCGATCAGCTTGAGTCATTTCAGTGCACAAAATATGAATATTGGGGCAACACCAGTGGATTTACCGACTGACTGTTCTGGAGCGCTCGCAAGCACAGAAATTGTGGTTTTATCTACGATGAATATAATCCTGGGGTTGTTCTCTGCTTTTGGAAACGCACTCATTTTAGCAGCTATTTATAAAGTTCCAACCCAGAGGACCGTGTCAAATGTGTTTATTGCGTCGATGAGTGTGGCGGACTTCTCAGTCGGATTGTTGATGAACCCTCTGTGGGTTGCAAAGAGCATCTTAAATATCTGGAAAAGCGACAACAAACTGTCAACTGTTATAGAGGTGTTCACCATGCAAACCATCGTGGCAACTACCTTCAGCTTATGTGCAGTTAGCGTGGATCGGTATATCGCTGTCACAAAAATGCGTTACCATGACATAATGACATGGAAGCGCGTGAGAATCATAATCGTTTTCATCTGGGTTTTTTCGATCTGTTTTGCTTCTTTGCGACTTTTCATCACAGACCCTTTTCAGTTGCCCAAACTCTGGCTTGCGGCGACAGTGATCACGGTCATTATACCTATAACACTCATCTCAATATGTTACTATCTCATCTTCAAGGCGGCTCGGCTGCAGATCAGAAGAATTTCGTCGCAAAAGACTTTTAATCCAGATGAAGTTATTGCACAAGTCAAGAACCGTAAAGCAGCATGTACAATTGGAATTATCGTTGGTGTGTTTACAATCTGCTGGAGCCCTAGTTTAGTGATTTCACTATTCCAGTTCTTTACTTCTGATCTTTGTCAGAAAACAAGAATAAATGGATATTGGTTTTGGGGAGCGTTGGCAGAATTCAGTAACTCGGCTTTTAACCCGTTTATTTATTGCATGCGAAGCCGGGAATTTAGAAAAGCTGTTAAAAGAGCCATTACTTGCCACTAATCACATTCTGTGGTCAAGTTCATTGGAGGGCAAAATAAAATATAAGGATCCCGAAACAAATGTAATTTTTTCCGTATTTTTTTTTTTGTCGTTTTTGCCAGAGTGGTTGAGTTAATTTAATCGGAGCCAACTTGTCCATGGTTTGGAGTAAAGCTTTAGTTCGTCATTAGCATAAACATTGTTTTTAGTGCGCTTAAAAACTCAAACACCTTTGCAGGATGTAAGAGGGTACAACTGTTTCGTGCATCTCGCCTGGCCTTCACACTGTTGTTATCCATGAAATATTGACACCTTGGCTCAGTTGGCGCAAACACCCTCAAGGATGAAAGACAAACAAATGTACTCCACTCGCTAACAAAGTTTCAAATTAACCGTGAATACCTCCACCTGTACAGAGACTAAATATGTTGATTTCCATCTGGTTGGCTGTTAAATTCAGCAGTTAAATCTTTCGTATCCGCAACATTTCACTATTGAACCATTTTCTAACTGGATTTGTATTGGAAATCGGTTTGTTACAGAAGCAATTAGAGCAATTGTGCGCTTGAACAGAAATCGGACTTTTTGGCAATTTCCACGAGTACTGCAATTACAGTATAGTACAACCCCTCATTGTTTCGAGAAAAAAGTCCTATTTCCTTTTAATAATACGGCAACCGTAAATATGGGCCACTATCAGAGAAACAGACGTCTTTTCATCTTAGCGGGGTTGTTGAAATAAAGCCACGCCGTGCGGATGAAATATTTTAGCGTTCCAATTTCTTTTTTCTCGTTCGTCTGAAGCGGGAAACCTGGAAGTCTTATCGTAACATGCTCGCTTTCATTACCAAGAGCTGACTTCCTTGCTCAAATTAGAATGTAATTGTTCAGCTATCCCCACCAATCAGAAGGGAGCATTTATGGTTGCTGTATTATATATTATTTAATAACGCAGCTCCTGCTAAAAGAATGAGATATTTGCATAAAACACGAATATTGTACATCGCGCTCACGCTGCTTACAAAGCTGAAATACAATTTTCGAACAGCGACCGAGCTCATCTTGTGTAGACATGATTCTAGTTAAAATTCGGTTGAAGATTTATTCCTCTAAAATTCAGTATAAAAAAAGAAAAAGAAAGGAAAATATTTTCACGCCCATTAGTGGTAATTGCTGTGCGCACGATTTAAATGGACAGGTTTTGGACGTCAGAAAACATATTTCCAAATGCCCAAATGAAAGTGCAAACAATAAACTGATAACTTTTTCATTAAAAAAATCTCCTTAAAACTTGAATTTGAAAGAGTTCATATTTAAAGGAGAACTGAAGCCAAAATTCAACTTTTTTTATATTGTAGTTTTAAGAAGTCTAAGGCATGTAATATCAAGTTTCGGTGGTTAAATGTGTCTGTTGCGTTTCTTTCCTTCGATAATTTGGTTTAAAGTTGAATTTTTCCCGCTTTTTAGCTTAAACATTGTGGGCTCGTAATTATTATCAGCGGCTTGTAGCTATACGTTGTGACGTATGATTTGGGGAAGCTTGTTTATTTCGCAACTGATGACAACACAAATCTTTGTATATTCTCGGCATTTATTCACCTATTTATTGCCCACTTGATCGTTACCGTGAGCGTACAACCGTTTCTTTTCTTTTCGAGCTTACATATCCTCCTGGGCCGGGTTGTTCTAAAGCCAATTAACTTAACTCAGGGTTAAACGTTAACTGAAGCATTGCGTTTTCTTGGTTAAAAATGTTTTTCACTTCTTATGTTTGGTGTAGTTTGAGATTACTACAGCTCAAAACTGAAGGGCAAACAATATAAACAGAACACCTCAGCAAAAAGTTACAAAGCTGAAATCAAAATATAAAACAAACAGCGGTGATAACCATATTGAAAACTTTCAGGTTATAAAATGAAAGTTTTTAATATGTTTATCACCGCTGTTTGTTTTATATGGTGTTCTGTTTAGTCTGTTTTATATTTTTAATCAAGCTACAATGGCCGAAGTGGTGGGATGGAATTACATTGTTATATCTCACCTCCTATTATTCGAACAGTTACAATTATTATACATCAGACTCACTATGAAAAATCTGATTGGTCGAGAGCATTCAATCAATTCACAATAGCTTGTGAACTTGACATGATAAATGCAATATCTGCTGCAAATATTGCATTTATCATGTCAAGTTCAACGTCTGCCTGGCTACTAAGCCCCTTGGAGTGTTCTCCTCAGAAACAAAATGGCTGAACGCTTCACTTCTGTTTCTGAGGATGAATTATGTGAAAATTGTATAATAAAACAATTATTGAATTCGGTTTTCGCATGATATCATGAATTATCAAAACCTAGTGTCTGTGTTATCTGCCTCAGCCTTCGGCTTCGGCAGATAACACAGACCTCGGTTTTGATAATTCATGATATCATGCTCAACCTCATCCAATAATTGTTTATTATACTGCAGGCTGCAAGCAGCCTTTGCATAGTCTTTAATTGTACGTCATAATACTCGTCTCGAAATAGCAATGTATGTTCAAAGCTCCAGGATCCTTGCTAAACTGCAGCGCTAGATAAAACAGAGCGGCCAACACAATCGTTCCAAACAGGACGATACCAAATTAACCTGAGTATCAGGCTTTTCTTTCTCGCGGGGAAGGAGAAGGAAGCACCCGGCAAAGAAAAGCCTGACACAAGGGTCTTAATTGCAGTCTTCCACCTCCTCATAGCGTGACAAGCGTCAGTGTACGTATTAGCCAATCAGAATTATTTCCGGCTGTCATCTCTACTTTGCATAAATTTTGCGTGCAACGGCGGTTGTTTTTAATTTCATGCGGGTTTCCGAGAATATTTGCACAATTTGCCTCGAAAATTTTCAGACCTTTTCACACAGAGTATGGAAAGTGTGTCGCCACAGTGCCGCTGTTTGCTGAAACTTTTAACAAAGAGGTTTCTAATGTTTTGTGTGAAAACCTGTAATTCTTGTGGAATTATTGCTTGAGATGAGAATTGTTGTCATTCAAGATAGTGAAGATGGCAAAAGGACTGTTTGCAAAAAATGCACTAGGAAAATAGTAAATTGCTACAGAATGTTCGCTGAGTTACGGGAGGCATTGGCGGGTGGTAGGGCACTCGACGAGGCGAAAGACTTATAGCTTCAAGCGCTCCCGCCCACAAACACCTTCGACAGCAAGTAGTTTTATTCCTATTCGAGGCTAGCGATCTCGCAACTGAAGTAACTCCAAAGGCAAGCAGCACTTGTGAAAATGAAGCTGAAGGAGTTCAACGAAGACCCTCACTGAACAAAGAGAGCTCTGTTTTCTGACCAATACTCAGAGCTGGACGATGAAATAACCAGTCTGATATCCCGAGCCGACAAAATTCTGAGGAGGAAGTCTTTTCGTTTGACAAGCAGGCTTTCGAGGCACAATTTCTGTTCTCTCTTTTTATTTTGATTCCAGGAAAGAACCGTAGAGCGACTTCAAGAGCCGTTTTGAAGTCGTTGCTTTCTATGATCACATAGAAATAAATATCCAGCGAAGTTTTCGTTCCCGTCGAGATCAGTTCACAGAATACGCCAGTATGAAATTTTTATTTCCGGTGGTGTGACGTCAGGGTGCATTGTAAATTATCCAATCAGCGCAACGTTCAGAATCTGGACGTACGACATGAGCCAATAAAAACGTTTGTGTCAGGCCTTTCTCTTCAATTCCTCCCTACCCCTACCCTCGTGCTAAGAAAGGCCTGATACTCAGGTTAATACCAAATCTTCTTGAAAGTGGTCTCATTGGTTCAATCAGCTAGAGGGAATAATTCTGAAATAGAGATGCCTGCTCTTAGTGCTGCAGAGGTAGCTGCCCCACGCGTGCACTGGTGAGCCTTGAACACTTATACCAACTTCCAACAGACAATTCTTAACCCAATGAGAAAGGGTAGCAGGATTCACAGGCTCATGTGAGTTATTAACTGAGAGAAATAACTTGTTTGGTTCAGAAATTGATTCTAGCCTAAAAGCCCGTGTTCGTATAAGACATGAACGTTGGCAAAGCAACTTATTTTCTGGGAAACTAGAATGAAAGGAGGTCTTTAAAGGTTTTCCAACCCGTACCCCTTTAGTAAGTTCTGGGAGATTGACAGAAACACATTCAGGGTGATAACCTTTGAAACGTAAATCATGGTCCACTAGTTCTGAGCCCCTCTGTGCAGAAGTAATAGCGAGCAAAAATGCCAGCTTCCTACTAAGGTGCTTTAATGACAGTTGCTCATCAGGACCCAAACTTTCCAAATACTACACACATGTATAGGTGTATCTTGGTGTTGGTGGAAGGGAATTGAAAATCCCTCTTAATAGCTGAACTACAAGGGGATGTTCTCCAACATTGTAACCCTCAATATGTGGGTGTGTTGCAGACAGACCTGAGCAATAAACATTCAAAGTCACGATACTCCAGGCCTGCCTCAAATTGACTGGACAGGAAGTAAAATCTAAAGACGCTGAAAGGGGATTGACTTGACGTTCAAAGGCCAGACAGCAACAAGTCCACCTTCGTCCAGGCTGAAAAATATTTTTCTCTGTCCTGGTTCTCCGTACAGCCAAAAGCAGTCTTTGAGCTGGCTGTGAAACTGCTGAACCTTCATATCGACTCATGAGACTAGCCATGCGGCTAGTTGAGGGTAGACAAGGGGATGTAGATCGTTCTCTTGTCTCAGCAGTTCTGGGAAGGATGGAGTAATATGGGATAGTCTACCGTCATTTTTAATAACAACGGTACTACGGTTGAGTTTCCCCCACTGGAGCCACAATTGTCAACTAAGAGACTGACTGCCGCCGGACTTTGCTAAGACACCGCCCTATTAGGGCAACTGGAAAGAATGCATATCCCCTGAGCTGGCTCCAATCCAGAGTAAAGGCATCCACTGCCTCTGCCTCTGAATCTGGCTTCCAGCTCACAAATCTGGGAAGCTGTGCTGTCTATCTGCTTGCAAAAATATTTATTGTGAAGGGGCCCCACTTGTTGTTGATCCCTGAAAGATGGACGGAGCCAGTTGCCAGTCGCTGGGATTCGAAATCAGCCACAATGTTTAATCGCCCGGGTAAGTGGTGTGCTTCGACCATTGCCAGAGGTCGAAGGCTAGGCTTGACAGGACCAATGATGTTGACCCACACATTTTGTTTATATAACTTGTTGCTGTTGTATTATCCGTCATTAGTTTTAAATGGATATTGCAGCATACTTGTGACTCGTAGCTCCCGGGGTGCTGGGAATACTGCCTGGATTGAAGCCCTTAGTTTCCCTAGGAGCCGAGCTAGCTCTCTTATCATGATGTCTGGATTTTCCACAACTTTCTGACACTCTTTTCTGATACTTTTTACTTTGTCCAATGGCAAGTGGTGGGCCTCTACAGAAGAAAGGCCTAAACAGCTATTAAAAAAACGACTTTACTTTTTGGAAAGATTAATTTTTCTTTTACTGGTAACAACTCTTTCGTAATATGTTTTGGTTATGACCTAAGACAAAGGGACAACTTTAATTTTAGGGAAAACTATAAAAAATATAAATCAATCAGTAAGTTTATGGAGTTGGAGAGGCCCCTCTCTTTTAAGAAGAATACAAATAGTTAAGACTTTTGCTATCCTAAAGTTTTTGTTCAGAGCATCTGTTACACCGACAACTAATAAGGAATTAATTAAGGAGGTCAACTCAATTCTTTACCGCTTTATTTGGGACGGGAAAGATAAAGTGAAGCGCCATGCTGGACATTGACTCGATGATTAGAACAAAACGAATAACATGCTTAAAGAATTTTTTTGAAGATTATCAAAGTACTTGGAAAACAATCTTAGACAAGCTTCTTTCACCAGTCGGAGGACGTTTTGTTTTACATTGTAATTTCCATACTTCTAAATTAAAAATCAGCTTCCCCCTGAATATTACAAGGAATGCTTTGATGCGTGGTCAGATTCAAACGGGAAAACGCCATGTTGTTATCGAGAAATTTTCAATGAGCTTATCTGGAATAATCAATTTCTCTGTTACGACAAAAAATCAGTGTACAGAAGGGACATAATAAATTTAGGTTTTGTGAAGATAGGAGATTTCATCGCGTCAAACAATTTATTCTCGTGTAGTATTAATTAAGTTGTAAATCCGGAACAAAGATTTTTTCTAATTAACAATTAGATTATTCGCTCTCGATTTCTATGAGGTGATAGTTGATGAGGCCGAAGGCCGAATCAACTATCGCCTCATAGAAATCGAGAGCGAATAATCTAATTGTTTTAGTAGAATTCTAACTGAAATTAACACAGATAACGGTTTCCAATGATTTTACCACGAGTAATTGAACTTTACCCTGAAACAAAGTTACATGTATCGAACTGTCCTTGGCAAATTTGCAGTTATTTACGCGCGTACCCGCTTTTTCAATATTTTAAAGTTTTTAAAGTTAAGAAACCGTAAATGTGCTTCCTTTAGTCCTCTCAGGAATTTAATTACCCGTTTACATCTAAAATTCCTTCCAAAACTTCGGGAAAACTATAAAAACATCGCATTTCGTGGACGACGGGCAGCCACTGCACTCTAATTAAACAATAGAGTGTTTCGTCGAGGAACTATCGGCTGATAGTTTGCACCGCGGAAATTTGATGTTCTTAAAACAAATATTTGCCCGAGAAGCGAAGCTTCGAGGGCAAATATGCTAGTTTTAAGAACATCAAATTTCCAAGGGGCAACTATCAGACGATAGTTTCGAGACATAAACACTCTATTGTCTTTATTGTTCTCCACTAAATTTTCTTCGCACGCTAGTTCAAAAATCAGTTAGACTCCCATTGAATTATTTTCAAGATTTCGAGACGAAAGCCGTGAAAGCCAAATATAAAATTTGAAAAAGAAAGCAGACAAAAATCCTTAATACAATTTTAGTTTATTTATTTTCAACGAAACCGCTTGTTTACAGCAAATTTTCACGGACGACTACTATCCATCCGGGTATTTTCGGCGGACGAGCACTATGGCTGATAGTGGCCCTCCGCGGATGAACACTATCGCGTCACGTGGTCAATTAAGCCAATAAGAATCGGAGAAAATTTAGTGGTGAACTATAATGGCTGATAGTATACGAGTAGCTCAGCCAATCAGATTGCAGCATTTGCATTAGTATACTAGTAGCATTCTACTAATTAACAAGAAGAATAATAAGAGAAGAATAATTGTTTTAGTATATACACAGGAAGTGATCTCAACAACATTTCAGAAGGAAACCATTAAAAATCGATTTAATTGGCCTCTCAATTCATGCTCGGAAAACGTGCAAGCTGTACAAGTATGCGCGAATTCGCGAAACTATTTACAGAATCTTTGAACATGGAAAATCTATAGTTAATCTTCGAAAAAACCTCGTGACAGTCTAGAATAATGGTCCTTAAACACCGTTCAAATCAGTGTGAATCAAAGGTATGCTTTATTCAAAAGTATGCTCTATTTTTGTTTGGCTTACGCATTATTCACTCGGTAGGGGGTGAATAATTAACAATTATCCTGCGAAATCGCGCGGGATATCGTCTGATACTTAGCCGACGAGGCCGTAGGCCGAGTCGGCTAAAATCAGACGATATCCGCGAGATTGAGCAGGATAATTGTTTTATTATTCAACAAATTGATAACAAAATTGATTTCCAAGCTCGTAACATTTTTAAACCATTCTGTCGACATTTTTTCACTTCACTTTTTCTTCCCACGTACGAAGCTACGTATATCGCCGGATATCTGTTACCTACGGATGACAGATATCGAGAGTATCATGACCATATTTGGATAGTGTTACAATTTGTTGAATAATAATGCTCATTAGACAGAGATAGCGAACCAATCAGATTGCTTAAAACACCAAGATCACTGAGTGTGTATATACTAATGAGTATTATCAATTTAATTCCTGCAGAATGGCGTTCTGTTCTGAAAGCTTCTACTGATGTGCCAGTTTTCGACTCCCTTCCAAATACCCCAACCATAAGGATGGAAAATGACAATTTAGTACGAATTCCTGACGCCTCTTCTAAACAGATCTACCAACTTTTTCTGCGGAAAAAACAGATTCCACCCACGGCTAAACAGAAATTAACGAACAAATATCCCAACACTGCAACCAATTGGCAAAACGTTTATTTGTTAGCATTCCAAACCACTTTAAAATCTTAGATCAGGGAATTTCAATACAAAATCCTAAATTGCATTGTCTTTACGAATGAGAAACTCAATTGTATTGGTCTGGTTGAATCACCAAGCTGTACTTTCTGTCGGGAGGCTGTGGAATCCGTCGAGCATTACTTTTCTCTGTAAGATATCTTCAGATTTCTGGAAACACGTCTTGTCCAGGCTAAGAGATAATAATGTTTTTGTTGGGACAATTGATGAGTCGGATTTGATACTTTGAAAGTTTAACATTGTAAATGACTTCATTTTGATCAATCACATTCTGTTATTAGGTAAATATTATATTAACTGTAGGAGATGTTTGAATAGCTTACCTACACTTAGGGGTTTTATAGCGACAAGAAGGCCTTTATATACAGTAATATCAAGCTCCATATTGCTAGGGAGAAAAATTTAATAAGCTCCTTGCACATTTCCAAAAGTGGGAGAAGTTAATTAATGCATTAATATAATAGTAATTTGATAGTAGAAAAGGCATTGTTTTATTTAATTTACTCAATAGCGTCGCATTTGTTTGTTTTGTATTTTTTTTTTGTTCTTTGTTTTTGTTTTTCTTTTGTAATTGTCTTGATATGTACTTGTTCCTTTCTTAAATATGTTGAAAATCAATAAAAACTTAAAAAAAACATCTTTCGTAATGCTCGGTCGTTAAACAGCGAGATGGTGAAGTGTTAGCTTTTGCTATGTTTTCATGTTCTTTTATTGAAAGGTGTCGATTGCATAACAACAGGTCATGCAAAGTTCAAGATTGTTTGTCTGGATACTGATGTTCCAAATACAGCACTTGTGGAAATTCATAACGCACACTGTAATCCCTTGCCGGACCACATCGTAAACATGGAAGTATACGCTTTCTGCGGGGTCAGTTTAATTGTTTTTTCCTCAACCTCAGTTATCGTGCACTGTAGTGATGATAATGGTTTCCCATTCGATCTGTAGAACATGGCGCTTAGCAGCATACCGTCAATTCATCTGGTGGGGTTGATAAAAAACCGGCGATTGATTCCAGCGTGCGTTGTGAACATGTGTGAAACGCCATTCGTAGAGAATAACCAAAGATAAGGTATGTGGTTCGTAATGAATACTGACACCGATTCGCATTCCATCAAGTGAGCCGTTGTACTGTTTATAAACAACAGGGTGCTGAGACTGCGCAGTACGGTCTGGAAATCATCTTTAACATTAGTTTGGACAACGATTAAGTGTAATAAATGTATCTACAACGTTAGATCAAGAAATGTTGTAATTGACTCCCCAGTAAATTCCATAATTTTTAACGTTCTCTGGCGTGCCTGTAGTTTGAACGGAAATGATTTGCCGCATTTTCAGAGTGAAAACACCGTTTCCAATTCTTTCCGCGTGGGCGTGGATCAAATAGCCAAAACGATCATGCGTAGGCTCTCGCTGAGTAAAAGCTCAACACCAAATGCCAACACAGAATTCCTACAACTAACCTTTATCTTAATTGGCAATAGACCATTACACAGTCGTCTGCTCGGTGACCTGGCCTTTGAGCAGCGAGGCTGGAGGTGAGCTTGCTCTAATACAGACCTATCTGCTTTTTGCATGTAAAAGCATCTAGTAAGCATTAGAACAACTTTATTTACACAACAAAAAGTAGTGAGGTCTGTACCAAAGCAAAGTCACTTCCAGCTTCGCTGCCATTCAAATGCCAGGTCACCAAGCAGATAACTGTATAATGGTCTACATGGGCCCTGTTATCGTATTTTTTCGATAGGATAGGCTGGTTTTGGCAGCCGCTCAATTTTGAGGGTGCAGCCAGTGTATGCAATGGCGTCAAGCAAATCATTTTTTTGGAGCTTTTTCTATTTGTGAGTCGGGAGGTATAACAAACACTTAATGACTGGCCCTCGGGAAACAGTGAGTTTTGTTTCCCCTCGACCTCAATGTTCCCTCGGCTTCGCCTCGGGCAAATTGAGGGTCTCGCGGAAACAAAACTCACTGTTTCCCTTGTGGCCAGTCATTAAGTGCTTATTATGAGTGAGATCGAACGTCAGCTTGTGAAGGCGCCTCTGGCTGCCGCTATCAGTTCATATTTGATTTCACTCACCTACCCAACCATGCATGAAATGTAGGATGAAAGTTGAGATAGACCACCACACCGGGAACTACGTGCGCTACTCTTTTCGATAAGTGTGTGGGACTGCTCGTTAAGTGTTTTGCGCTTTGTTTCTTCATCGATTCTTCAGTGAATAAATTATCGAACCATGTTATTGGTGTAATTTAAAAAAAGAAACAGATTCACGACTAAGCAGCTCTTATACAGTACAAAGATAGCCAAGCAAGAGAAATAAATAGAACACTTAAAGAAAACTCCAAAAAACAGTAGAACATCAAGTCAACGGAAAATATTGTGCAGAATGCCGATCAATTTCTATGTATATATATTTTGTTAAAATGATGACATTACTGAGAGATATTTTGTTGTACATGCTACCAACAGCCCGGACAGCTTTCCATGACTGATCTTCACTGTACATGTTCTATTACCATAGTCACTTTGCTGCGTGTCTGCTGTTGCTAATTGGCGTACACTTAAGGGACGAGAGAGAAATTCTACGTCAATATCAAGGATTTTCAAACAATGCGTTGAGAGTTATTAAAAATTTACGATATTTGGGCACATCTGCCGGTTCCCTGTTTCTTTAATTACATATGTTAATATCTCGCAAGAGGAGCTCTTATACTTTGAACTCGGCAGAGACTACGTTCATGGGCCATGCCAATTAAAGTCATAAAAAATATAAGAAGATACGTTCGTTTGTCTCTGAAATATAAGTAAAGGTTAAAATATTCTTTAAAGACGCTTAATTAGCGGTATAAAACAACCGACGTTTCGGCATTACTGCCTTCTTCAGGGTTTTAAAACTGCCACGTAAAATAACAACGTATAATAATGGTTATTAATTGGTCCATGTTTTTCTAGCAGTCCTTTCTCTTACCCTTAATTCTTACGCCAGAGCATAGCGTTGGACGCGTACTGAGAAAGGGCATGGAATAGTACAATGAACACTGGAAACAATACTGGGGAGCGCCCCGAGAAATATGTCTAACGATTCTTGTAAGTCGAAATGGAGAACTCCGTGGAAAAAGTCATCAACATTATTGAGTACACAGTAATCATTTTGGTTTCCATCGTTGGCAATCTTCTACTGATATGCACCGTGAAAAGGAACGCTCGATTCAATACTATAACGTATCGCCTGATCATAAACATGGCCGCAGCAGATATCTTGATTACCGTCTGCAACATGCCTGGAAGACTGACCAGGCAGATAACAGGAAGATACCACTGGTTTGATGGGGTAGTGGGTATTATCAAGAGAAAATGATGGATTTTCTCTTGGTATTATCGTGTGTAAGTCGGCAAGTTTCATTTCCGACTCAACCTTGTCGTGTTCAATTTTAACATTGACAGCAATCGCATTTGAGCGCTTTTGTCTGGTTAAATTTCCTCTCAAGAAGATCGTAACCACAAAAATCGCAAAGTTCATGGTTGTTACCATTTGGCTGGCATCATTCTTGTCTGTGTCCCC